>ML796179.1:61578-74854 GCA_009831015.1 Picea engelmannii
AAAATGGCTAGCTATAAAACATAAATCTATGGCTGAAAAGTGTTGCTTGGGGACAAGGCTTTTCAAACCCTAGAAGCCAAACCCTAGGTGTAAAATAAATTAGGCCTAGGACGTCTTCTTTCTTCAATTTATGTTTCAAACTAGCTCAAGAAAAAGATGAACTAGTGTAGCAATGGCTAGGCTAGATTCTTCTTAATCAAATGGCTAATCAAGCTTTTATTATGGGGACATGAAGCAACAACCTACTTGTGTGTTTTCTCCCTAGGGTTTCAATGATTAAGCAAATAATAACAATGTAACTATGCATGTAAGAATTTTAAACCACAACCATTCAATCAAGAAGTTTTGTATGAGAAAAATACTTACAAATCCAAGACGAGCTTATCAAAACCTAGTTGTAACACCTTCCAATGATAAAAAGCACCATGCATATGCCAAAGATAATCCTCCAAGTGTAGCACCTCAACTCCAAAAGACAAAAATAACCAAGACAAGAGCTAAAAGAGTATCTCTCACAAGAGAGCAAGTTGTGTTATGTTAAAATGAGGATCAACGTCCTCAATATATATCATCCAAATGACCTTAATTTACAAAATAGGTCATTAAAAACAACCGACAAGGCTGACTTAACAATACTTCATTATTTGTCATATTAAATGCTAAAAATGCCAAAAATGAGCTAAAATGGGAGACGTCAGGCCCCTATGAGGGAGACGTTGGCCCTTTCAGGGCATGATCAACATCCAGAAGGCAAAACGTTGGCCCCCTTGGGGCTTCTGCAACCTGCCACATGTGCCAAAGAAGCCCAACATACTGCCATCTACTCCAGAAAATGTCCAGCCTGCCCTGGGTGGCATCCTGTCCATCAAAGCCATCATCCATCTGTAGGGGCTGATCCCCATAGGTCAAATCTCTGCCACAGTGTCCTGGTGAGGGTGTCCTTCTGTCTTCTTCATGCAAGGGCTCATCATGATGTTGTCTTGCCTCTACCATCCCAGCAACCATCTGATGGGCTCTTCAACCCCATGGAGGTCCGAGCTAATCATCTCCCCATGTGCACCGATCCTCTGGTACCTGTCCACTGGGTATGGTCCTGCACATCAAATACTATGACCTCCATGGGCTCATCAGTCCTAGATATCATAGAAATGTAAATCACATTTCATTATTAAAGTTATCAAATATATGTATGAAATCCCTAACATATCATCTAAGAGCTCAAAGATATTACACAGATCTACTATACAAAGCTAAGGAAACCAACAGGACAACCTATTGGGCTAAGACCCACAAGAGATGGAAAGTTTCCTCAAAGGATCATTCAAGCCATGTTTAATGAGGTGATATGGTTTTTTAGGGATGTCTAGTCATAGTAAGACCAAGGGCAGGTGTCGTCTGTGGGTGCCTTTGTAGGAGGCGAGCTGTACCCGTCATGGATGCATTTTTTCCAAGCCCTTTTATTGCCTCATCTTTCTTTTATTTCTTTTTTATTCAAGGTCTGACCAGAGGACACTGCCTTGGCTTGGTGGCCAAAGATGACAGCGTTACCCACTGGTATCTTCAAAGAAATGAGAAGGCTGGCTCGTGATGAGACCCCCTTTCCTTTGGCCATGCAACCAAAGGTCACTACCTTGGCTTGGTGACCAGATAGTGGCAATGCCATACTTCTAAATAGCTATGAACATAATGGGCCGACTCGTGATGAGACCTCCCATCCTCTTGGTTAGGTCTTGTTTTTTTTTATTATTATTTTTCTTAGGGTCCCTTAGTTTCTTATCGAGAGGATTTTTTATTGCCTTCTCGGGGATCCCCTGGGCGAAGCATCTCTAGGTTTTATTTCCTATGGATTTTATATTTTACCAGCTGCTTTTACCCCCTGGGCCTTTAGCCCCTTCTTCCCACAAGACAAGATGTAACCCTGAAAGGTCATCCTAATGGCCAGACTAGGGGAATGGGATGGATGAGTGGGGTATAAGATGTAAAAGTGATAAGATGGTGGGAGCGGACAATGGCTCTGCAAATCCCCCTTGGTGGCTAACCAAAACCCATGAATACCATCTTTCTAAGTTGCCCCATCAATCACCCCAACAATGGTCAAGTGGATTAGTGTAATATCCAAGCAGTCATACGAAATGAAAGGAACCTAATACATATATAAGAAGGTTATAACAATCAAATATGACACATACCATGATACCTCAGACCAATTACCTCATGGAGCAATATTCCTCTCCGATGCAAGCCCAGGTCGGTGGTGATGAAAGCTGCTACTGCTGACAGAACAAGTCTGGCTGAGAAGAAGAAAGATGGGCCCTCCAGGGCCATGCTCAAGTCAATCCAGGTCTCAGTACTTCATGTCTAGGACCGTGTGGGCCTCGAGACATGATCTCCTAGTTATCCCTAGATATCGTGGATAACAGTACCCAAATACAAAAGATACACTGAAATAAATGAGGAAAGAAGGAAAACCTCATGGGAAAAACCCCTCAAATTACAATGAATAAAAAAAAATGAGAAGGAACAAAAAGCAGTTGCTAAGAAACTCTATCCTTCACTCTAAGAAGACCTCACAACTATGCAAGTTTGTGTTCATTGAATATTTTGTTGAAGATGTAGATGTTTGCATGGATTTAATTAAGTAGATGCACCATTGATATGTCCACACATATCCAGTTTCTCTTCTTGTAATGAAGAAGATCCAAATAAAGTTTGGATGAAACTTTGAAAACCGTGCGATCGTTTATGGAAAAACGCTGAAATTATGTTGATTTTTAAATGATCATAACTTCACTTCCCAAAATCCATTTTGTACGATTTACTTTTGAAATTTGATATTTTCCTAAGAGGAATTCAAATATCCAATTTGTTTCTGCAAATGTTTCTAAAAAAATATCATAATTGAGTCTGATGTGCATGGCACCCTTTTTGTCACCTGATATGCATGGATTGTGCATGTAAAAGTGTTTGCATGTGACTCTTGAGATGCATGCCATATATATTCCACATGAATTTAAGAAAATAGATATGAAATGGAATAGACATCATATGCAATTAATGGAATACACATTTGTGCAAATACTTGTGTAGAAGACTCTTCAGAATAAAATGTTTGATCTTCTGATGGCTTCTCTTCTGTCTCTATTTGTTCAACCTCCTGCATGAAATATTCAAAATATTCTTTATTCCCAAATAGAACCTCCAATATGGTCCATAATTCATTTGGAGTTGATTCTTGTGATTCTTCATATACTTGATGGAAAAGTTCAGGAGAAACAGACATGCAGATACTTCCTATGGCCATATCTTGTCTATTGAGAAAGTCATTTTTCTCATCAGTGGAATCAGGCTCTACTTCTGTTGCCATAGTTATTTGGTACAAGCCTCTGCATCTGAGATGAAGTAGAATTTTTTTCTTCCATTCCAAATAGTTATGAGGCGTGAGAAATATTGTCGATGAGTAAAACATAGATTCCATCTTTTCTACGTTCTTCAATCTTTAGTATCTACAAAAATAATTTGGTGTAGATTTTTCTTAGCATTCCATCAGCTTTGATACCATGTAAATGTGTTGAACCTACACAAAATATATCTAGCTAGAAAATAGCACATACATTTGCAGAGAGAAATTGAGAAAGAAGAAACAAGAGAGAAAGAATGGAAGAATTCTCATTAACTGTATTCCACACTCAAAGAGTGAATAATTTACAATAGATATAGGATACATGAGTAAAAAATTCACCATAGTGGTGGTCTAGAGTGATCTGGACACACACCAACAATTACAAGAGTAAACTGCCACCTAACCTAGTCTCTCAGGCAGTTATGGGAGTGAACTGCCACCTAGTCTGAGTTAACTAGTCTATCAGTCTTCAGTTAACTGACTGAAATAGAGTGAAGTGAGGAGGATATTAGGGAATCGTGAGTAATTTGCTAGTCTGGTATTGATCCCAAGATAATGCGCATTAGCTGGTGATGATCCCAATGCTGCATGGTGATAATCCCAATGTAGCATCTAGACTCCACTCAACTGATCAAACTAAAGTGAAAACTGAAGAGAATATTCTCCCTAGATGAATATGCTTCCTAAAATACAGGAGACTGAATAATGACTAATAAACAAGGAAAAACCTTAGTAAAAATAAATCCTAAGTGTGTGTGAATTAACTCCAACAATTATCGCATTAGATAAAACATATGATCAATTACCGAGACCTTGTCTTGAAAAGGCGTACATAACTGTAAAAATCCCATCTCAAGAGAATTTGAACACCAAGGATAAGACGCCACATAATTTACTTATGGTTTGGAAGAGTCTACTCTAACACTAGGAACAAACGAAGGGGAAAATTAAGATGTAATGGAGCTAGGATGGTGATTATCAGATGAAAGCTGATCAATAGTGACAATGCTTCTTTTTCGAGGTAAATGCATCACATAAAAGAGTGTAGACACTGCAACATTCATGGAATAAACATAATCAATCCCAAGAATCATATTGAAGTCTAAAGGGCCTAGCACCACTAACATATCGATTAGAATAGTCTTCCCACCTAAGGTGGTAGGAAACTGAGGAATAATCCCCAAACATTCAATAGGTCTTCTATTGAAAGCCAACAACTCACTAGTAGCTGACACAAGCTTGGGAGAACCCAAATCTTTCCAAGCCGAGGAGGATAAAATACTTGTAGTTGATCCTTCATCTACAATACATCAATGAATTCCTTTCAACACAGATTCAACCAGAATCATTATCTGGAAAGGTGCATAACAAGGAAAACGAGGTTTCACAAGATCATTCCAATCAAAGGAAACCATTCTAGGACTTGGAGGGAGCGTACTCGAAGAGAGTGGAATTCCCCCTTGTTCAGAAGGTACTGAACTAGAAACACTAAATACATAGTCAAAAGACACATCACTCCCTTAAAGAAGAGTGGGATTGTTTGAAGATTTCATCGGATCAACCACTTTAGAAGACTGGTCACTCTCCATGAGAAGAGTGGGATCGACTAAAGATTCCATTGACGTGACCAGTTTATCAACCATTGGTTGAATAGGATGTGAGACAACATGGTCAAGAGATGCATCAGCCCCCAAAGCGATACTGGTAATGGACGAATATGGGATCGACATGATCACTTCATCAACCAATGATTGATTATGTTGTTGGGAAACTGAAGATGACACATAACTAGGTGGGCCTTCATACAAGGACCATGCTCTTCGTACCACGGAAATAGAATGGAACAAATGAGTAAGGTGGTCTCCCTCACAAAGATTACAAGGGAACTTGGGATTACATTCGAAACATTTAGGGTTCTTAACAGTATCAATGCCCCCAACATGACTTGCAAAGACTGGTGACATGCTCTTAGCATGAATTGAAGAGGATAGTAGTTGATCTCCAACATGACTTGCAAAGGTTGGTGACATTTTTCCATTATGAATAGTAGTGACTAGACTTGTGCCCTCAACATGACTTGTAGTGGTTGTTTTCTTTCCATCAACATGACTTTCAAATTTTGTTGACATAACTCCAACATGACTCATATAGGTTGGTGAACTAATGCCAATATGACTCATAGTGACTAGACTTGTTCTTCCAGCATGACTCGTAGTGGCTCATTGCTTGCCCCCAACATGACTCACAGAGGGTGACCTATCTCCAACATGAATCACATAGATTGGTGAACTAATTCTTGTATTCCTTGTAGTGAACGGAATTGTGCTTCCAACATGACTCACAAAAACTAGTTTCTTTCCCCTAGCATGAGTAGCAAAGGCTGGTGACAGTTCTCCAACGTGATTAGCAAAGGTTGGTGACTTTTTTTCTTACTCTTCCTCTTCCTATTCCTTTTAGACTTCTGGTTACTAGTAGAAATGTTGGGTATGTGTTATATTCTTTGCACGAGTAGTATGCACCACCTGGCCCCCTCTCAGGTGGTGCAGGGGTTTGGGGGAAACGCCCCCCAATTTTTTTTTTTCTGCATCGGGACCGTATTTTTTCTACCTCGGGACCACATTATATATAGGTGGTTTTTCAACACATGGTTTTTTTGCCGATGGTTTTCTATTTCCGGTTATGGAATTAGGGTTTTGGACTAATTCAAGTCATTGGGTTAGGGTTTTGGATGCCATTGGCTCCTATATGTATTTTGTATTGTAAACATTGTAACATGATGAATAATATAGAATATGTTGGTTTTCCCGGTTTGGGTTTCCAGGGGAAAAATGTTTGTGTAATGTTTGTATTTTCCATTGTATATTTTCTATTCCTTTACTGAATATCTGTTTGTAGTAGATATTGTACAATTTTAGAATTTACATTTGGTATCAGAGCTTTATTGGCTTCAGGGGGATGCCTTTGTGGTCAATGGTTTGGCTCGGGACTGTGATAAGCTTTGTTACAATGGGAGATCTGCGGTATTGCTTTTTTAGGTGAAAATTAATGGCAAACAATTTGAAGATGGAGATCGAGAAGTATAATGGAAATTTTTTTGAGTTGTGGAAGCTCAAGATAGAAGATCTGTTGGTGGACAGAGATCAGTGGATCGCGGTAGATCCAGGTACTGCACCTACAGAAACTTCTACAGATGACTAGAAAAAGTTGGATCAGAAGGCAAAGAGCACAATCCGACTGTGTCTCTCCGATTCAGTATTACTGAATGTGTTAGAGGAAGCTACAACCAAGGATTTATGGGAAAAATTGGGTATAAACATGGCGGAAAGTAAAATACCTATAAATCAGGAAGATAATCAGGCTCCACAACCAACAATATCCCACTTGGAGACTGATCTCAACAACTCCACTGCTGCTGTATATGCTGGACTCTGAACCTTCTTGGACCTGACAAATTTCTCATCTTCATCTTCATTCTTAAAGACCAACTGAAACTAATCAAGAACTCAGTTTCTCCCTGGTTACTCCCTTTGTTAACATGTCTGCAGGATTCTGGCTAGTGTGTATCTTTTCCATATTCAATTGTCCATCTTCCAAGGCAGATCATATGAAGTGGTACCTCAACTGTATATGCTTATTATTTGAATGGAAGGCTGAGTTCTTTGCAAGGTGAATGGCACTCTGACTGTCACAGTACAACCTGCTATTCTCCTGCTTCTTTTAGAATTTCACATCTAGTTCATAGTGATGTTTTTGGACCTGTGTCAGTCCCATCATTGGGAAAATCTATGTACTATGTCTCATTTATAGATGACTTCTTGAGGAAGACTTCAATATATTTCCTTAGGAAGAAATCTAAAATCTTTGATAGGTTTAAAGAGTTTAAGTCTCTTGTTGAGAATCAAGCAGAAAAAAGAATTAAGGTGTTGAGGACAGATAATGGTGGAGATTTATGCGGAAATGAATTTGAAGAATTCTGTAAGAAGTGCGGTATAGCATGGAAGAAGACTACTCCATATACACCTTAGCAGAATGGAGTTGTAGAAAGGATGAATAGGATGCTGATGTAAAAATCAAGGTGCATGCTCAGTGGTGTCGAGTTAGGGAAAGAATTCTGGGCAGAGGCAATGGGTACTGCATGTTACCTGGTCAATAGATCACCCTCATTAGCGTTGGATGACAAGACTCCATAAGACGTATGGACTGGTAAGGAACCTTCTCTCACACATCTCAAGGTTTTTGGTTGCGATGCATATGTTAATGTTCCAAAGGAAAACATGAGTAAGATGGATAAGAAGGATAAAAAGTGTATCTTTATTGGATATAAATATGGTCTCAAAGGTTATAAGCTTTAGAAATCAGAAACTAAGAAGGTAGTGTGTAGCCAATATGTGGTACTTAGATAAATGAAGGATGTTGTTAAACAGGAAGCCCTACCAAGTAAGGAAGAACAATAGAAGATAGAGTTTGATTTAAAGGATGATGAATCAGACTCTACAGAAGAACATGAATCAGAAGAAGAAGATCCTCATACTCTAGTATTGAGGAGATCGGATCGATAAAGAAGGCTACTGAAAAGGTATAGTCCATCTGATTTTTGTTCAAATTTTTCTTTGTCTATTACTGATGATGATCCTAGAACTGTCAGGGAGGAATTCAGAGGATGGAAATCTTTGGAAAAGGGTCATGGACGAAAAAATGGAATATTTGGATAAGAATGAGACTTGGGATCTAGTGGAGTTTCCAACTGGAAGAAATCCCATTGGCAACAAATGGGTATTTAAAAAGAAGTTGAATGTAGAAGGAAAAGTGGAGAAATACAAAGCTCGGTTAGTAGCAAAGGGTTATTCCCAGGTTGAGGGAATTGATTTTGGTGAGATTTTTTCTCCTGTTGCCAAGTTAACCTCCATTAGATTTCCGTTATCTGTTGCTGTTGCATTTGATTTTGAAATAGAAAAAATGAATGTGAAGACAACATTCCTACATGGGGATCTGGAAGAAGAAATCTATATTAAGCAACCAGAAGTTTATGTTGTGAAGGGAAAGAAGGAGCTGGTATGCAAGATGAAAAAGTCCCTGTATGGTTTAAAATAATCTCCAAGAACATGGTATCGAAAATTTGATACTTATATGTTGGGACTTGGCTTCACAAGAGTAAAAGAAGATCACCGTGTGTATTTTAAATTAATTGGTGATTATTTGATTTATTTGGTCTTATATGTGGATGACATGTTGCTGATAGGAAACAACAAGGAGATTATCTAGGATGTGAAAACTCAGTTGTCCTCTAAATTTTACATGAAGGATCTTGGTGCTTCTAATTTCATTTTGGGCATGGAAATTAAAGAGATCAGAAAAGGAGGAAACTATGGTTAAATAAGAGAAAATATGTCGAGACAATATTGCAAAGGTTTAATATGCAGGAATGTAAACCAATCAAGGTTCCTATTCCTCTTGGTGTAAAGTTATCTGTGGATCAGTGTCCCAAGACACATGAAGAAGAGGAGGACATGTCTCATGTTCCATATGCGAGTGTAGTTGGCAGTTTGATGTATGCAATGGTCTGTACTAGACCAAAAATTGCACATGCAGTGGGAGTTTTGAGCAGGTATATGTCAAAACCAGGGAAGGAGCATTGGACAACAGTAAAAATGGTTTTCAGGTATTTGCGTGGCACTTCTAGCTATGGATTGTGCTACAAAGGAAGATCGAGATTGGACAGAGTGGTGGATATACATGGCTTTGTGGATGCATACTGGGCTAAAGATTTGGATCGTAGGAGATCTACAAGCGGGTATGTGTTTAACCTGTTTGGAGGAGCAATAAGTTGGATGAGAAAAAGACAGGTTGTAGTGGCACTTTCAACTACATAAGATGAATACATGGCAGCCACTCATGCAAGTAAGGAAGATGTATGGTTACAAATATTGTGTTCAGGTATTGGGTTGGTACAAAAAGCTGTAAGGATAGAGTGTGACAGTCAACGTGCAATTTTTCTGGCGAAGAACCCTGCTTATCATTCAGAAACAAAGCACATTGATGTTCAATATCACTTTGTGAGAGACATGATTGAAGGAAAGAAAGTATCACTGATGAAGGTGGAAACTTTGAAGAATGTTGCATAATCATTAAAAAAATCTATGAGCACTGAGAATTTCTCTTGGTGTAGAGGATCCATGGACATTGCTGCCCTGGATTGTTGACTATGTAACCCTGTAACCCCCTGTGTGCAAAGAAAACAACAAGGGGGAGAATGTTGGGTATGTGTTATATTCTATGCATGAGTAGTATGTGCCAGGTGCACAGGAGGTTAGAGGGGGGGTGCAGGGGGTTGAATCCCCCCGCGAGGGGGTTCAGGGGCAGCGCCCTCAGATTTTATTTTATTTTTTCATCGGGACCGCATTTTTTCTGCCTTGAGACTGCATTATATTTAGGTGGTTTTTCAGCATATGGTTTCTTTGCCAATAGTTTTCTATTTTCGGTTAAGGAATTAGGGTTTTGGACTAATCCAGGTCATTGGGTTAGGGTTTTGGATGTCACTGGATCCTATATGTATTTTTTATGGTAAACATTGTAACATGATGAATAACATAGAATATGTTGGTTTTCCCGGTTTGGGTTTCCAGGGGAAAAATCTCAGTGTAATGTTTGTATTTGCCATTGTATCTATTATGTTCCTTTACTGAATATCTGGTTGAAGTAGATATTGTACAAGGTTAGAATTTAAAAGAAAGACTTTCACCAAAAGAGGGGGAAGGAGAAGGAGTAACCTTCATAGACGTAGAAGGTGAAGGATCAACATCCGTATGATGCCCATTATACAAGGTGCTTATTTGAGAAGCATCAAGAGCATTCAAAACCTTCATAGTGGTGCAAAACTAAACCAATAGTACTGCATTCAACCCAAGAATGTTCAAAGTGGCCATCAATGGGGCACCAATGTTTCTAAAGAATGGTAAAGCACAAGAATCCCCTTGGGTAGGGGTCCCTTGGTCGGTGTCCTCAAGAACTTTGGCCAAACAATTATTATGCATAAGTTCATCCCTTACATAATTGTTCATGTCCATAAAGTCTCATGCACTGACTCTGGAAAACCAGTGATATAAAAACCCATGCATTCTAAGAGGTAGCTCCATGCTTTCAAGAGAAATACCAGGGGTCATTCTCGACCAATGAAGTAGTTGTTCAACCACCTTGAATCAATGATCCCAAAATGGTGATACTAAAACAACATAAGGCCAACTATACAAAGTAGCACTCCAATAAAAATCCCTAAGAGAAGCATCACAAGATAACAACTTTTCCAAATATTCAGCCCAGGTGGATGAAGTCATGAGTCCAAAGCAATGAAAAAGTGGAAAGGGGCATTTCGGACGAAGGCACGGGTTGATTAAGTCCCATGAACCAATGAATGAAAGAGTGAGAAGCAATTATCCTAACCTCCATTGAACAACCTTATCCCATGAAAGAACGCATGCTTCAAAGGGAACCCTCCAACAGTACTGAAAAGTGTGATATGAAATCTTCCCTAGGTACCATGACAAACCTCCACAGTCACCTTTGAAAACCATAGGAAAAGCAACTAAGGTTACCAACTCACAGTTAGTGTCCAGGGGGTACAGTCGATATTCGGGATCGAACATATGGGTAGGGTAACTGAGCCTGAAACTTTTCCAAAGGAATGACACTAGGTGGGTTAGTGTCACTTCTAGAAAATCCCCCAATATACGATCTCCACTACTTTCAATTAAGATTTGGAGGGGATATATCCTCGACTCTCCTTTACACGACCTCATGTTTGACTCTTGTGTTAGAGGATCCTCTTAGATATACTTATATGATAGTTGGATTTGAGACTCTCCCTAGCTCATAATCCTATGTTTGTTCAATGACCTTGGAGAGTTAACTCTCCAACCTAAACCAAGGCCCTAATCCTAAACTTTTTTGTGAACCCTAGAAACAAAGTCTAGTACATTTGAAGTTTAGCATTAGTTTTAGGGACTATTTTTACTCAAATGGTATAGAGTGAAACTTGTGTTCTTTGAGACTCTTGCAAAACTGAAACTTATAAGAAAACTAGAAAAGAAAACTTTACACTAATTCTTCAGTGAAAAAGAGTTTCAAAAAAGAAAATGCATGAACAATCCTTCAAACCTTCAAATGCAAATTTTTCCTATGATAGTATCTTTTTATTTTTCAAACAACAATGAAAAACAATGTGAATAAACAAAGATACCTAACTAGCCTAAGGACCTGAGTGCTAGTAAGAAAATTCTTTTCTTGAAAAGTTCAGAGACAAGGGAACCAAAGAAGAATGACCAATAAACAAGTAGTTTTTTCTTTGCTATTACTAAAATAATTGAAATGAAAATGATATGCAATTTTTATTTTTCCGTTTATGAACAAAAGGAAGAAGGTAAAGAGAAAGAAAGTGAATAGTCAAGAATCACTGAAACACAACAATCAAACCAAAAACTCAACCTAGCTACAAACGACTGACCTTTCCATCAACCTAAAGAACCTTATAACCAAAAGAATAATGTAACCAAATGAAAGATATTTAAGATTATTTAAAAGTTTTAATAGGCTCAATAGATCAATCGAAGACAAAAACCAACCCAATAGGCTCAAACTATATTGAAAAACCAACTTAGATCCTCCAAAACTGAGAGAAAGGGTGAAAAAATTCAAAGTTTTACACAAATCCTTGACTGTGTACATTACGACTCATGGATATCCATGGGTCATACAAAGGAAAAGAGTGGATAGCTGCGACTCGAACAAAGACAAAGTGCGGATGAATCAATAAACTTTGAAAAATAAAAAGAGCCAACCCAGAAGGAGGCTTCCAGAAACCTTGGACAAAGTTTCTAGATGGCCAATGCATTGAAGAGAAACTCTAGAAAAAATGAAAAGGTACAAGAATAAAAGACAACACAAGACACCCTAATACTGACCGAAACTAGGAGAAGAGATCCCTTTTATGGTCGCCAATTCTGTTATGGGAGTTTCTCCCTGTGACTTTGGGTCATGTCACAACATAACTTGACCACATACCAAATACAGAACCTACCCTCACATATAAAACCTCCAATGAAATAACTACCTAAGTATAGAGGATAATAAATTTCACACCTTGTATCCTCTCGGTTGATGTTGTTACTCGCTCTTGACCCTCGATCCACTCCTGATCTTTACCTGAACTAATTTGCAAAAGGATATCAAGAAAATGCTGCAACAAGGTAGTTGTAGGATCAAATTATACATGCAATATATAGATAGATTTAAATAAGTGAATCAAATTGACACACAAAAGTAAATTTAACAATATCACACAAGTATGGAGGGAAAGAGAACTCTTTTATTAGAAATGATAGAAATGAGTGGTTACAACCTGACACCAACCACCGACACTGCCTCAAAGCTAACCTCCTAGGTTCCTCCAATGGTCCTTCAAGCATCAACTTAGAAAAATGGCCTTTCCTTGGATGACCCAAAAGGGATAGGAACACACCCTATGGTCATATAAGGGAGAAGAAGGAGTACTGGAAAGAAAGTTCTAGAACAAGGGGATGCTACTTAGAGGATGAAGGGAGATAGGGAAGCTTTCAATTTCAGCAAGATAACTGTTAAGTACCAATACTGAATACAAAATCACCACAACAGATATAGAAGAACAATATAGAAAACCACAAATTTATTATAGAAACCCTTGAGGTAGGGCAACACCATACACTGGATCCTATTATGGAATGGATCCTCTCCTGTTCACTTGCCTCTTCGAGGGGGCATCCTCCTATTGAGCTACCGCTCCAAATACAATACTTCTCTTCATGTCTCATTACATTGCTTGAACCCCTTTATATAGTGCTACCATCA
>ML796179.1:77247-100460 GCA_009831015.1 Picea engelmannii
CTATTATCACTATGGGCCCTCTGCCCCCCCCCCCCACTACCTCTCTAGCTACCTTACAATAACTTTTCACCTTGGTTGTCCCCCTCATCCATGCCCCCAAAGGTTCTTTTATACCATCCTCAAGGGGTTGATTTGGTTGAATTCCATTATGTATGGGCTCAGGGGAGGTTAGGAATGAACCAAACTGAAAACCCCACCTAAAAAAATGGAATTATTTTATTTTTCACATTTTTTGAGGGCATCCACGAGTTGCACACTAGAAAAGTGTGAACATTCGCGGTTTTCACACTGATGACCCACATCTGGAAACAAAAATGTTTTTTTTAGATGATTTGATGTGGGAGGATAGGATTTGTATTTGCAATCCAGGGATAAGGATTAAGCCATCTCACAAGTGCAAATGATGTGGAAAATTGTGGTATAACAAAAGGTTCAGATGTAGACATATGTTTTAATCTTTACTTATTTTCTTTACTTGATTTTCATAAAGATTCACAAGATCCATATGATTATGATAGTGATGTCTCCTAGATTGAAAAAAAATGGAATAATATCCAAAATCAGATGGAAGGATAATGTCATCATGAACTCTTTGTACACATTCTTTTAAAATATTTTTAGTAGATTCGTTCTGTGGGTAGCACGATACTCTACTGTGTAATTGTCAATATGTATGTCATATTTGGGTACCCATATGTCTTTTGGACCACTAAGGGATGAGATAACACGCGTAGTCCTGCATGCCCTGAATCCAATACTTAGATAATGTAAATACCTTATGATTTTATTCGTTCCATGGGTAATGCGATACTCCACTATGTAATTGTTAGTTTGTATGGCATATGTCTGGTTTGGGTCCCCATATGTCCTTTGGACCACTAAGGGTTGAGATAAGATGCATAGTCCCACATGCCCCAAATCCAATATTTAGATCATGTTAGTAACTTAAATTGTTTTTCGATCCACCAACAATGCTATAGATTCTTGATAGTAGGGTACTTTTGACTTGCACTTGTAATTTTTGGGTTACTAGTTACTGGTTCAACAAGATATAAAACAATGCTCTCATCTCTCATTTGGGCATCAGGTTGTTGAGTGATAAAGTATGTTCTCTCTCTACTCTTAAATTATCTAAGGTGACAAAAAATTGAGCTCAGTATACATGTTAGAGAGTTTATGTAGATCCAAGGTATGCTCTCTCCCTACACCAAATGGTGAACCCAGAGATTAGAAAAGACTCAGTGATAAAAATTGTGAGTCTGTGTGTTTAGAAGATAGAGTTTGCATCAAGTATTTGAGTCTGTATCGAAGAAGGTTGAGCTCCCAACATAATTGGTATTAGAGCCAAGATCTTCTGTCAAGCTGTAAGAATTTACCATAATGAAATATTTTAGTTGTGTAGTGGTTATATTCTCTAGAATTTAGTTACTTTGTTCTTCTAAATTTTGAGGATCTTCAAGTTCTATTCTTTATATGTTATCTGTAATGGGATGAAGAATGTGCATCTATATATTTGTATGAGGATTTTATTGTAGCAAGTGGGTCAATGAGAAACATTGGAAGTGAGGCATAAGTTCAATTTATAAAAGATGAGGATAGGCATTATGTTGGGACAACCATTCCACAAGGAGTTTCACTCTATTTGTTCTACCCTTAGGATAACTTTTTGATAAGTATCTCATTTATTTTATAGAAAATGGACCACTCATTAGATGTCGTTAACCTCATCGATATTTCAACAAAAAATAAATCTTCTTTAACTTCTTTAAGAGATAGACGAACATCATCCCTAGCCACTTCTTTATCTTCTGACTCAAGTCTTATTTCTATTCCAGAACCCTATTCCTCTGAACATTGGGAGTTGCCTCCCAAAAAACCTCAGAATGTTTATAAACTTAAATTGTGGAACTATATTTCCCATTACTTTATTGAATTCCATTTGGTAAACATCCCTTTTACTTTTGATCAAGACTCGATCCATATCAATCATATTGATAAGAGTTTAATTGATTGGGCTAAAAAACAAGGCTACTTACATGTCCATTTTGGAGCTATAAAATTTGGATTGAATCCTTTGGTCCGACCATACCTTCTGGTATCTTCCCTTTGTTGTGTTACTGATATTTGTTATAAACAATTTTTTAATACCTTTATTGGTGGATTTTAGGCTCCCCTCTCTGATGGACCTACTTTTGCAACCATTTATCCTAAGTATATAGTTTCCCTAGATAATCCTTATATCTATGACCTTTTGAAATCTTATATCCTTCTAGACAGATTTGACAGGACCTCATGCTCCCGTATCCCACAAGTTAAATGCATGGTAGTTGTCATATTTAGTGGTGATACCCTGTCTGCTCTGTAGAAAAATGTTTTAACCACTTAACGCCTGCATAGTGTAGTGGAAAAATATACCTCAAAAAACTCTTAGCCTATAACCTTTGACTGTACAAGTATCTCATATCCAACCTCTTGGGACATGATAAAACTCAAACTTAGACTTAGATGGATGAACCATCGATTGCATTGGATTCGAGGCAACGGGTTTCAGCTAGTGGGGCCCCTCCACTGTCATTCTATTGCCCAAAAATCATTTGTAGGATGATCTCCAACACTAGGGTTTTTCTCAATGAGGCATAGTGCAATTTATGAACAAGAGGTCGATTTTCAATAACATTGTGCTGGGAAATTGTGGGTAGCGTGGTCACATGGGCTTTGGAAAAACAAACGTGCGGGAGCTTACAAAACTTTGTTATGCTGCCCGGTTTGGATTTTATGCTCCTAGACCAAATTGACAACATGTCCCTAAATGCCTTGAGGAGGCGAGTTGAAACTCATGATAAAAATCAAACTAGGACTCCGATGGACGAACCGTCAGTTGCATTGGATATGGGGCACCGATTTTCAACTAGTGGGGCCCATCCACCGTCATTCTATTTTCTAAAAAATGATTTGTTGGAGGATATCTGATACTAGGGTTTTTCTCAATGAGTCATAGCGCAATTTTTGAACAAGAGGTCAATTTTCAAGAATATTGCGCTGGGTGATTATGGGTAGCATGGTCACATGGGCCTTATCCAAACATATGTGCGAGAGCTTATGTAACTCCATTATGTTGCTCAGTTTGGATTTATTCCCCTGGAAAAAAATGCCAACATGTCCCGAAATGGCTTGAGGAGGCGAGTTGCAACTCACAATAAAACTCAAACCGGGATTCAGATGGATGAACCGTCAGTTGCATTGGATCTGGGGCAGTGCAATTTTTGAACAAGAGGTTGATTTTCAAGAACACTATGTTGGGTGTGTTAGCACCATGATTTTCATAGCTAAGGTTAGAGGTTTGTCAAAAATTTGCAAAGGCATGCCTGTTAGCACCCATATTGTTTTTATGCCTGACATCATCTAACATCTCCAAGGGTTAGTTTCAAAAGGAAGCTTATCATTTATTTTTTCCATTTCCATTTGCAACTGCGCGCTGTAAAATTTTCTACGCATTGCACAGATCACTTCACCGTGCAAAGGATTTTTTCGTGCAGTGGATGTCATCGTACAATGTATTTCATTGCACAGTGGATTTTGTCGCGCAGTGGATTTCATCACGCAGTGGGCTATCATGCATAGGATGTTGTCATGCAAAGGATGCCATCGCACAATGGATTTCATCGTGCAGTGGATGTTGTCGCACATAGGATGTTCCCACGTAGAGGATGTCATCACGCAGTGGATTTCATCACGTAGTGGATTTCATCACACAGTGGATTTCATCACACAATGGGCTGTCACACATAGGATGCTTTCACGTAGAGGATGCTTTCGTACAGAGGATTTTCCTGTGCACAGGTAACAAGTCGCACTATGCAAATGGCTAGTTTTGTGGTCAACTTCAATATCACTTTATGACCAATTGGGGAGGAATTTTGAAATTAAACGAGAGGTTTTGTTGGTGACAAAACAAATAATAAAAACCTCTCTCTGATCTAAAAAACGTTTCATATTTTGGGAGATTTGGAGGAATCTTTGAGCCCTCTTTTTCAGTTTTCATGATTTCCTGTCCAAGACATGTTTTTGTGACATGTATTCCGGCCAGATGGAGATGAATTTAAAGAAACCGAGAGAATATTTTCTTTATAACGAGCTTATCTACAAAAACCTCTCCCAATTTAAAAAAATAGTTTTTTATTAGTGATATATGATTTCATATTTAACACCTATTTTCCCATTTTGCTGCGCAATCCACTACATTTTTGATGTAGGTTACTGTTGCATAGCAGAATTGTTGTGTAGGGGTGAAAGAGTGTCCAAAAATTAAAGTGATGAATTATCACAACCATATGGTCAAATTTTGATCATGATCAATGATTGTAAAGAATATTTTGGTTATGATTATGATTTGGCAAAGCCAGGTTTTCTATTTTTAGTAAATCCATTGAAGTTATTGTTCTCTTTCAAAGAAATTAGATCCATGATTCTAGGAGAGAGTAGTTAGACCCTAGCAACCAAGAGTGAAATTAATTTTCTATATATGGGGATCATTTTCATGTAAAATGGGTTGGTTGGCAAAACAATGCAGACAATGACTATTGATTGTAGTTTTTTGATTCGATTGAAACTTAATGCCAAAGTCCCGAAGCTTTGATAAAAAGATTCTAACGGTAGTAGTATGATGTATTGTATTCTTTATTTGTGTATGTGCTTTCCTGTTTTCTTTATATTCATATCTATAATCTCTATCTGAATCAAAATGTGATTTCGAATCTAGAATTCACCGCACAGTGCTCTGGTTTCGCACCATTTAGAAAAACTATATTTCCTCTAAGTTAACTCTGAATTCATCCCCAACAGTGCTCTGAGTTGCTTCATGTGTTTTTCTCTCGCCCCACACAATGATTTTTAACTGAAAATTGTTTCTCGTTTAGGCTTTATCCTCACAAGTTCAGTCACTAAGTCATTTGTTTCTATCGTTTTCTTAAATTGACTCCATTTCCCAATGGTACTTTCTCTCTTGCTTGTCCTATCATCCCTTTTAAAACAAAAATAAACATATCCAATTGCAGAATCTGACCTTTATGCATTTATTGATGAAATATTTGAGTTATTACCAGTCATTAGACATGTGAGAGAGCTCTCTTTGGTTGTATAGGTCATAATACAATCTAAAGTTGGTTGAAAAAGTTACCTCAGAGATTTATTTTATACAACCCAAAGAAATTACCGAGTGATAACATTTTGGCGCTGGACGAAATTGAAAATTTTCCCTGGGAAAGAACAACATGCTTGAGTTCTGAGGTCTTAGAGAAGCAAACACTTAGGCATATATTGGATGTATTTTTTCTCTTGTGACTCCACACATCAGAAAATCAGTTGAAGGAGATTCCACTGGCAGAAGAATCCAGAGCTAAATTTTTCATGGAGACTCCAATCAAGCTTCAAATGTGATTCGAAGACTCCACTAGAGAATGAAACTTGTTGACAAAGATATGGAAGGGAAGTATGGAAAAGTCAGGTTCTCAAGCTTGAGTTTAGTCCAAGATGTACTTTTCTATTTTATCAATATCTTATTGTCCTTTCCTGAGTTTTTCAAAATAATATTTCTTCACTTACTGCATTCAAATGAAGCCCAAAGATTTACCCTTCTATATCCTCCACGAAAAACTGTAGGTATACCTCCTTCTTGTGTAAGCGATATTCACCAAGCTCCTTCCTCTAAGCCATATGATGTTCATGATCATTCTTGTGAGCTTAATGAAACCAAAGTTGATCTTATACCTTCTTTTCTTAATCATACACCCTCCAAGATTCAAGAAAGATGCAATCCTCTTAAATTTCCTTCCATCCTTCATGACTTTCCTCTGAAACATTATAAGTACCTTCCTCGGTTCGATGGAGAGATTGATGGAAAGTCAACTGAAAAACATATTCAGGTCTTTGAGCATTTTATATAAATTTTTGAGATGAAACATGATGATGTGTCTATGAGGCCCTTTTCTCAGTCCTTACAAGGAGATGCCAAAGCATGGTTCAGACATTTGCAACCTCAGTCGATTATCTCGTGGGATGAATTAAGGGAAGCTTTTCGTAGATTTTGGGGTGAGAGAAAGTCATGGGATCTACTCCTTTCAGATTTTTATTCCATGAGAAGAATGAATGATGAAACCATCTCAAATTTCAATAGGAGGTTTGCTAGTATTTATTATAAACTCCCTAATGAAATTCAACCCACTGAAGCTATTGCCATGCTCCATTATGCAACAACCTTTCATCTAGATTTGTCTTTCCTTCTGCTAGAAAGAAGATCTAAGTCCTTACAACAAATGTTTAATGATGCTCAAGAGATTCATCACAATATTCAAGAATGTAAACAAATTTGAAATGACGAGTTGGATGCTAAAAAACATGACAGTGAATATGAACAAAAAACAATTGATTTGAATCTTGAGAAGAGGGTTAATAATATCATATGTCCTGTTGAGGATTTAAATGTTGATGATTTTGCAAAGGATTATATTCCACTTATTGAAAAATAAGGTGTTAATTTAGCTTCTGATCCATCTCATCATAAGCACGGGGATGATTGTTTTATGTATTCATTTGTAGACAGTTAAGTAAATGAATTTGCTAATCAGCTTGTTGAAGAGCAGGTTGGTGTCCCAAGATTTTTCTTGTTAGATGACATTGCAGATGTTTTTGATTTTCCTATATATGATGAATATGATGAGGATTATGGTGTTGAATTCCTAGAACAACCAACTACATGTTCTCTATCAGAAAATGTTCCTTTTCAGTAGTGTAATGAGAGCAATCAACCTACATATCATAGTTACAAAGAAGAAAGTATTGAATCAGATGAAGGAAATTCTTTACCTTTATGATTTTCTTCATTTAAATCATTGAAAGAAAATTCTAAGATCATCACTGAAGCAAAGGAATGTGTGTTGATTCTAAATCACACCGATTCACTAGAACAAATTGGCAAGAAATTGCAACAATATTCTCATGTGGTTGATGACCCTGTTACTTGTTATATAGAAGGTCTTGTCAGTTCAAAATTGCAGCCATTGGTCAAAGATGAATATCAAAATGAGTATGTTAAGCAATACAAAGAAATTGAAAAATGTGCATATGAAAACACTGAAGAAAATGAAGAAGGTTTTGAATCAGGTGAAAGAACCTTGCCATTGTGTTTTTATTCTTTCAAATTGTTGAAGCAAAATGTTTATAATGTTTCAAATCATAAATCCTCCAGGAATGATGTTGAATATGAAGAAAGCAGTGGAATTGCAAATGAAAACTATCTTCCATTATGTTTTTCTTCATTTGAATTGTTAAAAGTAAACCATGAGATAACAAAGGAAGCAGTGAAGTCTGACTGCATTCACAGTGACATTGTTTTACATGAGAAAAATGTTATCAGTGAAGAGGACCAACAACCTTCTCATACTTTTAATGACCCTATTGTTGATTACATGGAAGGTTATTTTAGTTCAGATTTGCAGCCTGTGATCAACTATTAGATTTGGAGCAAGCATGTGCAAAGAAATAAAAAAGTGGATAAAGTTCTTGCATGGTTGCATTGGAATTTTCGTTTCACTTGATTGGCATATTTTTTAGCAGTTAGGGTAGGTAGGAGTGCGAATAAGCTTGGTACTGCGAGCATTTCTTTTAGTAATCTGCAGTTTTCATTTTCAGCTTAGTTTCAGATTTCAGTTTAGAGCATATACAACTTTGGGTTTTCAGCAGATGCAGGTCACAAGTTACAGTTGGAAAGTTGAGTTTGGGAGCAGCCCAATGGATAGGCACCTGGTCTACTTTTCTTTGCTACCTCACAGGGAGGATAGCATCCCCGTTGGAGCCAATTGTTAGCACCATGATTTTCATAGCTAAGGTTAGAGGTTTGTCAACAATTTGCAAAGTCATGCCTGTTAGCACCCATATTTTTTTTATGCCTAGAATCATCTAACATCTCCAAGGGTCAGTTTCAAAAGGAAGCTTATCATTTATTTTTTCCATTTCCATTTGCAACTACGCGCTGCAAAATTTGCTATGCACTGCACATAGCACTTCACCACGCAAAGGATTTTGTCATGTAGTGGATGTCGTCACACAATGGATTTCATCGCGTAGTGGATTTCATTGTGCAATGGATTTCGTCGCACAGTGGGCTGCCACACATAGGATGTTGTCACGCAGAGGATGTCATCGCTTAGTGGATTTCGTCACGCAGTGGATACTGTCATGCATAGGATGTTGTCGCGCAGAGGATGTTATCGCGTAGTGGATTTCATCGCGCAATGGATTTCATTGCTGAGTGGGCTGTCGTGCATAGGATGATTTCACGCAGAGGATTTTCCTACGCATAGGCTATAGGTCACATTATGCAAATGACTGGTTGAGTGGTCAACTTCAAGATCACTTTATGACCAACTGGGGAGGAATTTTGAAAATCCCCGAGATTTTTTTGTTGAGGACAAACCAAGTAATAAAAACCTCTCTTTGATTTGAACAAAATTTCATATTTTGGGAAATTTGAAGGAATCTTTGAGCCCTATTTTTCAGTTTTCATGTTTTCCTGTCCAAGGCATGTTTTTACGACATATATTCCAACCATATGGAGATTCCTTTCAAGAAACCGAGAGAGGTTTTTCTTTATAAAGAACTTATATACAAAAAATCTCTCATTTTTTACAAATAGTTTTTAATTAGTGATATATTATGTCATATTTAATGCCTATTTTCCCATTTTGCTATGCAATCCGCTGCATTTTTGCTGTAGGTCATTGTTGCATAGCAGACTTGTTGTGCAGGGGTGAAAGAGTGTCCAACAATGCACATGATGAATTTTCACAACCATATGGTCAAATTTTGATCATGATCAATAATTGTAAAGAATATTTTAGTTATGATTATGATTTGGCAAAGTCGGGTTTTGTATTTTTAGTAAATCCATTGAAGTTATTGTTCTCTTTCAAAGAAATCAGATACATGATTCTAGGAGAGAGTAGTTTGACCCTAGAATCCAAGGGTGACATTATTTTTCTATATATGGGGTTCATTTTCATGTAAAAGGGGCTGGTTGGAAAAATAGTGCAGACAATGACTATTGATTGTAGTTTTTTGATCCGATTGAAACTTAATGCAAAAGTCCTGAAGCTTTGATGAAAATATTCTAGCGGTGGTTGTCTGATGTATTGTATTCTTTATTTGCATATGTGATTTCCTATGTTCTTTATATTCATATCTATAATATTTTTCTGAATCAGAACATGATTTCAAATCTAGAATTCACCACGCAGTGCTCTAGATTCGTGCCATTTAGACAAACCGTATTTCCTCTAAGTTAACTCCGAATTCATCCCCAATGGTGCTCCGAGTTGCTTCATGTGTTTTTGTCTCTCCACACACAACGATTTTTAACTGAAGATTATTCCTCATTTAGCCTTTATCCTCTCAAGTTCAGTCACTAAGTCATTTGCTTCTATTGTTTTCTTAAATCGACTCCATTGCCCAATGGTACTTTTTCTCTTGCTTGTCCTACCATCCCTTTTAAAACAAAAATAAATATATCCTATTGCAGAATTTGACCTTTGTGCATTTATTGATGAAATATTTGAGTTATTACTAGTCATTAGACATATGAGAGATCCCTCTCTGGTTATATAGGTCAGAATACAATCTAAAGTTGGTTGAAACAGTTACCTCGGGGCTTTCTTTGATACATCCCAAAGAAATTACCGAGTGCTAACAGGGTGATTGTGGGTAGCATGGTCACGTGGGCCTTATCCAAAAAAATGCGTGAGAGGTTACATAACTATGTTATGCTGCTCGGTTTGGATTTTATGCCCCCGGACCAAATTGCCAACATGTCCCTAAATGGCTTAAGGAGGTGAGTTGCAACTCAAAATAAAACTCAAACTGAGAGTCATATGGATGAACTATCAGTTGAATTGGATTTGAGGCACTGATTTTTAGCTAGTGGGGCCCCTCTGCTATCATTCCATTTCCCGGAAAAGCGTTTGATGGAGAATCTCCAAAACTAGGGTTTTTCTCAGTGCTTATTACATATGTTTGACAATTTAACTCCTTGTAAGGCTATAAATGGAAAGGCATGGCAAGGAAAGGTATGGAAAGACATGACATGTCCTAGAAAGGAAAGTCATGACATGGAAATATGATAGCCGACGCATGCTCCCTCCACAACCCGCAGGTCGAAAGGTCCACATCAGCACATGATCTTTCCTTTACCACTGGCTGAAGAACTCTAAATGAATCTTCTATTTCCCTATCGGGAAATATGCACCCACAACAACTCTCACGAGATCCCCTCTTTACACTTGGGAGATCGGACTTCGCAACTTCGCAAATCCAGTGGTCGAGCGTTGGTCTCTCGAATCCCCGAAACCCAAAATAGTCAACGCTGACCCTTCTCTTTCCTTTCAGGATTTTCCCTATCGCGATTTCAGCGATCGCAATGTCAAGGAACTTATATTTTCAACTCCCAAATCCCAATTTGCCAAAACTCCGATACACACGCGAGATTTGAATTTTCAACGGTCCTTTCGCTCTGTCAGCACTTCGGACTTTGAAATATCGCGAATCCAAATGCAATGTTTCCTTCGGAACTTCACTTTTCGAAACTCCGAAATAGTCTGCCACCTGTCCACTCGCTGACTTCTCCATGGCCCACATGATCCTTTGGCTGTCGGGATATCACGGTTCGTGATTTTTCGATTCCTGTTGCACTGTTTACGGGACTTCCACCCATGAAAACCCGATGCAAATATTCACGTGTAAATTCAACGACCCTTGTGGCTCGGATCTACGGTCCTTCCCCTCCTAAGCTTAAAACATTTTCATGCTTCCGCCGTAACTCCCCTGCTTCTCTGTGAGATCTAATGGCTCATGGAAATTCACGAATTCTCCTCAGAGAATTCCGATCGTCCGTCTCTCCTGATGATTTCCTCGAAATGAACCAAGTATTTCTCCGTGAAAACTTGTCCACCTGCACGAAAACTTGCAACGCCTGCTAAACACTCCATGGTACAAGCTTCATATGCTTTTCTTTGGATATTACTTGAAGGTCCTATACCTCCTGAGCTTCCTTACAACTTCAAGTCTTAGAGAAGACTCTTATGCACACTCCTTGCAGCAACCTTTAGACACTTCCAAGTGCTGAATTTCCTTCGACCCTGCGCACACCTGCAGTAGTAGTATCTCGATGCTTCACTCAGGTTCACAACCCTGAGACTTCGCTCAGCTTGCACACTCATTGCACGACTCATGTGCCCAACTGCACCTTTTGTGTGAATGAGAACAAAAGCTATCCCTATCTGAACTCTTTGTCAACGCACTCCTTGTGAACAATTCGACTGCACTCCTTGCAGGAACCCTTGTTCAGATATTGAAACAATTGAAACTCATTCCTACTTCCTCTCAGACTTAAAACTCAAACATGAAATCATATACACAACATATAAAGAAAATGCATAACAGGAAGCAAACATTCATGAGCACATCATTCAACATCAATACATAGAGAACAAACACAAAACCATGAATTTGAATCAACCTCTTTCTATTAATCCAAATATCTGTACATGGGTGTTCTTACACAGCTCTCTGCATGCTCTTGATCTTCCAAACAATGCTGCTTGATCTATGTTACAATACACAATGAGGGTGTCTATATCCCGTTTCCCTCTTGCGCTCTAAAGCTGTCTAATCTAGAATTGAATTCTATCTACTTTACATTAACTATCATAAATGCCTTCTACCTACTAAGGACGAGAGCAATCGCTCAAGGTCCGTTTAAATTATACAAGTGCACTTCCTCTTAATGATTTCATTTAAGATTGTGCAATAACTTCAAGGCAATTTCAAAATTTGCGCTGGTGCTTTTTCAGCTGTCTGTTGTCTCCGCGTTGGCTTGCTTGATGTTGGCGATGCTCCTGCATCATACTCCCGAGCTTGAAAATTTCATGGGCTCCTGTCCCTGAGCTCACGCATGGTCTGTCCATGCTTCTGGATCTCTGCTTCGGTCTCCTAGATGACATCTTCAACCGGATGGTTCTTCCATCTGACCAAATATTCAAAGTATTATTTTCACCCGGTCTTCTTGCTCACTCTTTTATCCAATATGCGCTCCATCTGCGGCTTATCTACAAATGGAATCTTCTTCATCCACTGAATCACTGGCTACTTATTTTCTATCCCTATTTCCTCAACCTTATATGGGTACAAAACTGAGATATTGAATATCGGAGAAATTTCGATCCCATCGGGTAATTCAATCTCGTAAGCATTTGCCCCAAATTTCTTCAAGACCTTACATGGTCCGATTTTCTTCATATTCAATTTATTATATGTTCCTCTTGGGAACCTTTCCTTCCTCAAATGTGCCAAAATCAAGTCACCAACCTCAAACTGAAGTTGTCTTCGGTGCTGATCCGCTCTACGCTTATATTCCTGGCTTGAATTTTGTAGTCGCTCCTTCACCTAACTGTGAAGTTCTTTCATTGCCTCTGTGAATTCTTCTGTACTAGTGCTCCTAGTCATAGTCTGTTCTAAATCCCCTAATTCAAAAATTTCCCTTGGTTGCATGCCATAGACAACCTGAAACGAACTTTGCCCAGTGCTCCTGTTAACCGAGTCGTTATAAGCAAATTCTGCTTGTGGTAATATGTTGTCCCTCTGGCCGTGGTGTTCTGTCACCAAGCTTCTCAACAAGTCTCCCAGACTTTTGTTTACCACTTCTATCTGTCCATCCGTCTGAAGATGATAAGCTGAACTAAATGACAAGTTAGTTCCCAGCTTTTTCCATAAGGTCCTCCAAAAATTCCCTATGAACTTTGTATCTCGATCTGAAACTATACTCTTTGGTAAGCCATGAAGTCGAATGACCTCTTTGAAAAAAAGGTTCGTTATGTGAGTTGCGTCACTGGTCTTCTGACATGGAATGAAGTGTGCCATCTTGGAAAATCTATCTACCACCAGAAAGATTGAATCAAAACCTCTTTGTGTTTTTGGCAACCCCAATACAAAATCCATGCTAATTGCATCCCACGGCCTCTCGGGTATGGGCAATGGTTGATAAAACCCCACATTCTATCTCCTTCCCTTCGAATGATGGAAAATTCTGCATCTGTCCATGAATCTTCTGACATCTTCTCGCATTCCCGGCCAAAAATATGACTCATTCAGCTTTGCGAATGTCTTTTCGTGACCAAAGTGCCCTGCTAATACTCCATTGTGCTTCTCCTTTAACAAGTTCTCCCTCATGGATCATTTCAGAATACACAACTGATTGCCTTTAAACAGTAATCCTTCCTGGATCATGTATTCTATCCATTGGCTTCTATCCCTGAGAATTGGATTCTCAGCTCCTTCATACGCCTCTTTAAAATCTTGATCATCTACGTGCATGTCCCTGAGATCATCAAAACCTAATGTTTTGGCTCGGAACTTCTGCAATAGCAAACACTTCCTACTCAAAGCATCAACAACTATGTTAGCAGTACCAGAAATATGTTTAATCACAAAAGTGAAATTCTGCATATACTCAACCCATTTGACGTGTCTTTGATTCAACTTCTCCTGTTGAGTCACAAACTGCAATGCATGATTGTCACTATATAAGATAAACTCTTTCGGGATCAAGTAATGCCTCCATTTCTTTAATGCCTGGATAATAGCATATAATTCCTTATCATAAGTGGAGTATTTCACTTTCACTTCATTCAGCTTCTCATTGAAGTATGCTATTGGCCTATCTTCTTGACTCAAGACTTCCCTGATTGCAAATCCACTTGCATCACATTTCACTTGAAATGTCTTTCGAAAATCTGGCAACACCAGAACTGGTTGTTCCGTGATCTTTGTCTTCAACAGATTAAAACTCTTCTCAGCTTCTTCAGTCCAATGAAAAGACTTGTGTCTTTTCTTCACTGTATCCATCATCGCTGCGCTAATTCCACTGAAATTCTTGATGAATTTTCGATAGAAACTAGCCAATCTGTGAAAACTTCTCACCTCAAATATATTCTTCAGTGATGGCCAATTCTTGATTACCTCCACCTTATCTGGATCCATCCTCAACTCATTTGCAGAAATAAAAAATCCCAAGTAAATGAGCTCTATCTTCATGAATGAGGACTTCTTCATGTTTATCAACAACTTCTCCTGCTATAGTTTCTGCATCACTGTAGCCAAATGCTTCAGATGCTCTGCCACTGTTTTACTGTAAACCATTATGTCATATAAATACACAATGACAAATTTTCCGATGAACTCCCTCAGGACTTCATTCATCAACCTCATGAAGGTACTCGACGCATTTTTTAAGACAAACGTCATAACAAGCCATTCATATAACCCTTCGTTTGTTTTGAATGCTGTCTTCCACTCATCACCTTCTCTCATGCGGATTTGATGATAACTGCTTTTCAAATCAATCTTTGAAAAATACTTTGCTCCACTCAAGCAATCCATCAGATCATCCATCCTTGGCAATGGAAATCTGTACCTAATGGTTATCTTGTTAATTTCCCTCGAGTCAGTACACATCCTCCAACCTCCGTCTTTCTTCGGATTGAGTACTGTTGGAACAACACATGGACTCAAGCTTTCCCTAACCAAACCTTTGTCCAACAAATCCTGGACTTGTCCTTTGACCTCTTCATTCTCTTGCGGCATCAATCTGTACGCATCTTTATTTGGAAAACTGGGTCCTGGTATGAGATCAATATGATGACTCACACTTCTAATTGGTGGCAACGAACGAGGTAATTCGTCCACTACTATGTCAGCGAACTCTTCCAGCAGTTCCTGAATTTCTTCTAGTAAATCATCCACTCTTGTGCTAGTCAGAACAATCTTCGGTTTCCTGACCACAATGAACTGTGGATCCTCCTTCTTCTTAACCTCTGTAAGAAGTTCCTTTCCACTCATGAGAAGTACTATGTTGCTTACTTCCGTTTTCACCTCCTTATCCTTAATTGGAAGTAACATGTGTGTCCTCCCATTCTTTTCTAGGGTGTATGTGTTCATTCTCCCATCATGAATCACATTCCTGTCATATTGCCATGGTCTACCCAGCAATAGATGGAAAACATCCATAGGAATAACATCACATAATATCTTATCATTATATCCTCCTATCTTAAATTCAACTAAACATTGTTTAGTGACAGTTACCTGATGTCCTTTTTGTAGCCATGAAATTATGTATAGGCTTGGATGATCAATCATCTCCAGTACCAGATTCTCTACCATCTCTGTAGAAATGAGATTATCCGTGCTACCACTGTCTACAATAACTTTGCATACCCTGTCCTTGGTCTTGCAAGCAGTCTGGAAAAGTCTAGTCCTTTGGACTTAACTCTCCACCTCCTTCTCTAGTGTCAAAAGAGATTTTCGCATCATCACCGATCTTCCACCTTCAGCGTCCTCTACCTCAACATCCCGCCTCTATGATTTGGCGATGTGAGTTTCTCCAATCTCATTCTTTTTATCTAGACACTCATAAGACTTGTGCCCATTCTTTCCACATGTGAAGCATGTTATTACTCCACCTCTTCCTCTTCCTCTACCTCTAGTATGAGGAAAAGTATTATTATCAACATAATCTCCTCTCTGCTCAGTATGTTGTCCTTGATGTTCAACATATTTCCCTCGCTGTGAGGTTCCACCTCTCTCAGTTCGAGTCTGAGGTTTCTTCCAGTCCTCCTTGGGCTTATGATATTTGTCTTGGGCAACTGATTTGCCTCTGGGCTAACTTCTGCCTCGGCCTCTTTGACTCTGTTTTCGGCTCAGCTTCTCTTCCGCTTTCAGAGCCATATGGTAAGAATATTCCATAGTTCGGATGGTTACCATGCTCATCTCATCCTGGATATCATATCTCAGGTCATTCATGTATCTGGAAACTTTTTCATCATCGCTCTCTCGATGACCTGCCCTGATGTTCAGCCTATAGAATTCCTCAGTGTATTCTTTTACTGTCATCAGCTTCTATCTCAGGTTCTGCATCCTCCTGAACAAAGTAATTTGGTAATCTCTGGGGATGAACTTCGCCTTCATCTTCACGATCATTCTATCCCAGCTCTTGATCTTCTTCTTGCCTTTGCAGCGTCTGTCAGCTTGTAGCTCATCCCACCACAATGGTGCATGTCCCTTCAATCTTGTGACAACATGCTTGACTTTCTTGTCCTCTTCGACATCTTCATAGTCGAAGTATGTGTATAGAGCTCTAATCTAGTCTAGAAGCTCCTTTGCATCCAAGTTTCCCTCATAAACTGGAATGTCCATATTCACTCTTGCACCCATCCTTGCAATAGATCTGATCAACCGTTCATTGGCTGCATCTTCAGCTGCAACTCCTTCTTCATGTTCAGCCTCAATTTCGCTTTCGGAATCACTAAAATCCCCAGCACTGACTGTACGCCTTTGTGCTGTTTCCATGTCTTCGAGTCTAGCTCTTAGATCATGCATATCTCTCTCCATAGCTGGATCTATCATATGCTTGCCTCTTCTTCTTGACATTTCCCTATCCTCTGGATCGAGTGATTGTCTGTCCCTTCTCCTTGGCATCATGGTGAATTCTCTTCTTCTCTGCTATAGAAAGCAAAGAACCTTTCTATGCTCTGATACCAAAACTGATAGATGACACACGCTCCCTCCACAACTCGTAGGTCGAAAGGTCCACGTCAGCACATGATCTTTCCTTTACCACTGGTCAAAGAACTCTAAACGACTCTTCTATTTCCCTATCGGGAAATTTGCACCCACAATAACTCTCACGAGATCCCCTATTTACACTTGGGAGATCGGACTTTGCAACTTCGTGAATCCAGTGGTCGAGCGTTGGTCTCTCGAATCCATGAAACCTGAAACAGTCAACGCTGACCCTTCTCTTTCCTTTCGATATTTTCCCTATCGTGATTTCGATGATCGCGATGTCAAGGAACTTGTCTTTTCGACTCCCGAATCTCAATTTTCTGAAACTTCGATACACATGCGAGCTTTGAATTTTCAACGGTCCTTTCGCTCTGTCAGCACTTCAGACTTCGCAATATCGCGAATCCAAATGCAATGTTTCCTTTGGAACTTCACTTTCCGAAACCTTGAAATAGTCTGCCACCTATCCACTCGCTGACTACTCCATGGCCCACATGATCCTTTGGCTGTCGGGATATCATGGTTCATGATTTCACGATTCTTGTTGCACCATTTACGGGACTTCCACCCACGAAAACCCGATGCAAATATTCATGTGTAAATTCAACGACCCTTGTGGCTCGGATCTACGGTCCTACCCCTCCCGAGCTTAAAACCTTTTGACGCTTCCTCCATAACTCCCTTACTTCTTTGTGAGATCTAACGGCTCATGGAAATTCATGAATTCTCCTTAGAGAATTCTGACCGTTCGTCTCTCCTGATGATTTCCTCGAAATGAACCAAGTATTTCTCCACGAAAATTTGTCCACCTGCATGCAAACTTGCAAAACCTGCTAAACACTCCACAGTACAAGATTCCTGTGCTTTTGTTTGGCGATTACTTGAAGTTCCTATACCTCCTGAGCTTCCTTACAACTCCGAGTCTTAGAGAAGACTTTTATGCGCACTCCTTGAGACAACCTTTAGACACTTCCAAGTGCTGAATTTCCTTCGACCTTGTGCACACCTGCAACAATAGTCTCTCGATGCTTCACTCAGGTTCACAACCTTGAGACTTCGCTCGGCTTGCGCACTCCTTGCACGATCCTGTGCCCAACTGCACCTTTTGTGTGAATGAGAACAAAATCTATCCCTATCTGAACTCTTTGTCAATGCACTTCTTGAGGACAATTCGACTGCACTCCTTGCAGGAACCCTTGTTCAGATAGAGAAACAATTGAAACTCATTCCTACTTCCTCTCAGACTTCAAAATCAAACATGAAATCATATACACAGCATATAAAGAAAATGTATAATAGGAAGCAAACATTCATGAGCACATCATTCAACATCAATACACAGAGAACAAACGCAAAACCATGAATTTGAATCAACCTCTTTCTATTAATCCAAATATCTATACATGGGTGTTCTTACACAGCTCTCTGCATGCTCTTGCTCTTCCAAACAATGCTGCTACATCTATGTTACAATACACAATGAGGGTGTCTATATCCTGTTTCCCTCTTGCGCTCTAAAGCTGTCTAATCTAGAATTGAATTCTATATACTTTACATTAACTATCATAAATGCCTTCTACCTACTAAGGACAAGAGAAATCGCTCAAGGTCCATTTACATTATACAAGTGTGCTTCCTCTTAATGATTTCATTTAAGATCGTGCAATAACTTCAAGGTAATTTCAAAATTTGCGCTGGTGCTTGTCCAGCTGTCTGTTGTCTCCGCGCCGGCTCGCTTGATGTTGGCGATGCTCCTGCATCAAAATATGAGATCTATTTGATTTATGATTTTGAAATAATTGGTGAGAGCTATTTGATTTATGATTTTGAAATAATTGGTAAGAGAACAATTGGTAAGAGCTATTTGATTTATGATTTTGAAATAATATAATATTTATACCATATCGATCAAATATCTATCCATTTGAATCTAGAGAGACCAACTTAGCATAAAACCTTAGTTTTCATCACTCGTTGCTTTATCAATAGGGGAATAACATAAAGCCTCAATTTTCAAAACTTGTTGTTTTAACAATATAATAAACTATCAAATCGAAGTGTTCATTGGGATATAAGAACCGTTACTACAAGAAGCCAAATATCGACATGGTCAACAAGAGTCCATTGAATACAATGAGGATTGAGAGGGTAGGGACATATATAAAACACTTGTTTAACAATGTGTGGTAGTAAAAACATTGTAGATAACATGCCTATAATATAATTGAAAAGGTTAAAATTATTAAATATATAGTAAGCCATGGTTTCATAATAGTAAGGTATGGCATGGAAATTAAGCAAGGAAATGCATGACAAGGCATGCCATGTCAAGTAAAGCCATGGCTTGGAAAGGAAAGGCAATGCATGGAAAGGAAAGGAAAGGCAAGGCATGTCATGGAAAGGCAAGGCAAGGCATGGAATGGCAAGGAAATGCATGTCATGTCATGGAAAGGAAAGGCATGGCATGTCAAGGAAAGGCATGGAATGACAAGGAAAGGCATGGAAAGGAATGGAATGGAAAGGAAAGGCAAGCCATGCCATGCCATGACATGGAAAGGAAAGGCATGGCATGAAAAGGCAAGGCATGGCATGCCAAGTGAAGGCATTGCAAGACAAGGCATGACAAGGAATAGCATGGCATGGCATGGAAAGGAAAAGCATGGCTTGGAAAGGCAAGTAATGGCTTGGCAAGGCAAGGCAAGGCAAGACAATGCAAGACAAGGCATGACAAGGAAAAGCATGCCATGGAAAGGCAAGACATGGCATGGAAAGGAAAGGAAATGAAATACATGGCATAGAAAGGTGAGGCATGGATTTGAAAGGAAAGAAATGGCATGGCATGGAAAGGAAAGGAAAGGCATGGCATGTCATGACATGGAATGGAAAGACAAGGAAAGAAATGACATAACATATCAAGACAAGGCATGACATGGCATGGAAAGGCAATGCATGACATGGCATGGAAATTCAAGGCATGGCATGGCATGGCATGGCATGGAATCGAATGGAAAGGCATAGCATGGAAAGTGAAGGCAATACAAGGCATGGCATGGCATGACATGGCAAGGAAATGCATGGCATGGAAAGGAATGGCATGGAAAATGAAGGCAAGGCAAGGCATGGAATGGAAAGGAAATTCATGGAATGGAAAGTGAAGGAAATGAAAGGTATGGAATGGAAAGGAAAGGCATGACAGGGAAAGACATGGCACAAAATTCCATAACAAGTGAAGGAGGGGCAAGGCATGGAATGGAAAGGCAAGGAATGACATGGAAAGTAAAGACATATCATGATAATGAAAGAAAATGAAAGGCATGGTATGGCAAGGAAAGACATGGCATGACATGGAATAGCATGGCAAGGAAAGAAATGACAAGGCATGGCATGACATGGCATGCCAAGTCAAGGCATGGATTGGCAAGGGAAGGCATGTCAAGGCAAGGCAAGGAAAGGCATGACATGACATGGCATAGAAATACATGGTATGGCAAGGCAAGGAATGGCATGTAAAGGAAAGGCATGGCATGGTAAGTGAAGGAAGTGCAATGCATGGCATGGAAAGGAAAGGAATGGAAAGGAAAGGCATGAAAAGGCATGACATGGCATGGAAAGGAAAGGTAAGGAAAGGAATGGAATGGTAAGGAAAGGCATGCCATGTCATGGAATGACAAGGAAAGGCATGGCATGGAAAGGCAAGGCATGACAATGAATGACATGGGATCATGTGGAAAGGAAAGGCATGGATTGGAAAGGAACAAATTGGAAAGGAAAGGCAAGGAAACGAATAACATGGAAAGGCATGTCATGGAATGCAAGATACCAGATATATAAAATATGCAGAACATAAATAAAATGCTAGAAATGGCAGAATAACAGTAAAATATCCAGCATAATCTCCATAATAACATAGAAATGATATAAGAACAACAATATAAATAACACTTTGATTCAGAAAGCAATGTTCACAGGCCTCTTCGAGGGGGAAACCTCCAATCGAGCAACACTCTGTTACAATAATCTCCAAGCTAGGGTTTTCATACCCTCGACCCTTATTTATACTAAATATGTATATTAAGAGAAGCATCTAGAGGAAGATCCTTCTAGAAGCGGAAGCTTCTATTAGGTCTTCTTACATCCGCCTTATTTTATTTTATTGATAGGCCTTATTAATATTGACCTTTATTACATCCAAATACATCGATATACCTATGTGCGGGTTAGGAACTTAACATGTTCGCCCCCTTAAAAGAAGCCTTGTCCTCAAGGCTTGAGATGTGGAAACTGCTGCATAATGGTAGCTGGTTCCCAAGTGGCATCTGCTGGCGTCATATCTTTCCACTGTACTAGCACTTCCTTGATGGTTCTCTGACACAAGTGACTCCCACGCTGGTCCAAAATGGCTTCTGAATGTATCCAAATGGATCCTTCTTCATCTAACTCTGGAAGGTTGGTTTGAATTTGGCACCTAGTTCCAATCACCTTCTTCAAGCATGAAACATGAAAAATAGGATGTAGCTTCGACTGACTGGGAAGAGCTAACTGATATGCGACTTGTCCCACATGCTTGAGAACTGTGTAAGGGAAAAAAAAATTGGGTGCTCGCTTCTGACAATGCTCGACCTTGAGGGAAGTTTGCTTATATGGTTGCAGTCTCAGAAACACCTAATCCCCTTCTACAAATTGACGTTTGGAGTGACCTTGATCTACTTGATGCTTCATTCTATTCTGTGCCATGACCAAGTTCTCTTTAAGGGTATGAAGGATATCCTCTCGGACTGTAAGTGTTTGGTCAACCGCCTGGACCTTTGAGGTACCCGATAAGTATGAGAGAACTGAAGGTGGCTTCTGTCCATATACCGCTTCAAAAGGAGTCATGCGAGTGGTTGTATGGTCTGTAGTGTTGTACCACCATTCAGTGAGGGGTAATCATTGAGTCCACTGGTGTTGTTTTTCAGAGGTAAAGCACCTCAGATATGTTTCCAAACACTTGTTGACAACTTCCGTTTGACCATCTGTCTGGGGATGATAAGCTGAGATGAGATGCAATTGTGTGCCTTGTAGCTTAAACAATTCTTGCCAAAAATTGCTTGTGAAAGTTGGGTCTCGACCAGAAACAATCGAGTGCGGCATGCCATCAAGCTTGAAGACCTGGTCCATGAAAATTTGAGCCACCGTGGATGCAGTAAATGGGTGGTGAAGAGCGCAAAAATGAGCATACTTGGAAAGGCGATCCACCACCACCATTATGATTGATTTATTCCCCGATTTGGGTAAGCCTGTAATAAAGTCCATAGAGATATCCTTCCAAATAGCAGGGGGAATCGGAAGCAGATGGAAGGTGCCTGGAGATTTGACTGTTTCTCCCTTATTGCATTGACACACCTCACATTCAACGACAAACTTACGGATGTACTGTTTCATACCATCCTAGAAAAAAGAACGTTTGACTCGGTCATATGTTTTGGTGAACCCTGAGTGCCCCGCTGTGGGTGTAGCATGAAGATCAGAAAGTACCATGGATTTGAGCTTGGATTGTTTACTTAAATACAAGCGACCTTTGTATTGAAGCTCATCCTGGAGCCAGGAGTACCCTGGGGGAGCCGAAGCCTTGTTCTGCAGTTGCTAGATCAGATGCGAACGTTTGGGATCTTGAAGCCATTCCTGGCGCACAGCTTGGAGCCAAACGGGTACAATGAAGGAAAGAGAAAAAAGGGATCCTTCGTCTTCATATTTATGGGACAATGCATCTGCCATGACATTGTCTTTTCCCTTCTTGTAAATGATCTCATAATCATATCCAAAGAGCTTAGTCACCCATTTTTGTTGCTCATGGGAGGAAATGCATTGTTCCAGAAATTACTTGAGGCTTTGATGGTCGGTCTTAATTTGGAAGCGTTGCCCCAAGAGATAAGGATGCCACAACTCAATGGCATGCATAATTGCCAACATTTATTTTTCATAAATGGGTTTGCCCAGATTCCTTTCAGACAGTTGCTTGCTAGCGAAGGCCAAAGGTCGACCCTCTTGCATAAGGACAACGCTGATGCCTTTCCCTGAGGCGTCATATTCCAACACAAAGGTCTTTGTGAAGTCGGGAAGGGCCAGAACCAGAGTGTTGCACATGGCCATCTTCAAGGTTTGAAAAGCTTGAGCAACTGCTGGAGTCCAAGTGAAAGAGTTCTTTTTGAGGAGATCCATGAGAGGTGCTGCAATCTTTCCGTAGTTCTTAACGAACTTGCGATAATACCCTGTGAGGCCCAAAAATCCACGCAAGCTTTTGAGAGTCTTTGGGTGCAGCCAGTCTTGCATAGCTTCAATCTTTTTTGGGTCCACCCTGATGCCATCCTTTCCCACCATATGACCCAAGTATTCTACTTTTGAGGCACCAAAGGCACATTTGGACCATTTCAGGAAAAGTTGGTGCTGAGAGAGTAGGCAGAGAACTTGATCCACATGAGTAAGATGGTCTGTCCAGGTTTTGCTATAGATGAGGATATCATCAAAGAAAACTAAGACAAAATGATGGAGAAAAGGGCAGAAGACATGGT
>ML796179.1:102494-115140 GCA_009831015.1 Picea engelmannii
TTGTAACAACTGCGAGGTTATACTTTGGTCTGAAGAATGCTGCAGTGCTGAAATCCCCAAATTCTTAACCAGAAAGAAATGTGTACTTACTTGGAAACTCGAACACAGATGCGCAACAATAGATCTCGCCGATTTAATTTGTTTATGTTTATGTTTATGTTCCCCAAGGGTTAGGTATTCAAGGGTTCTACAGACAAGGGTTTGCCCTGTGCTATAGCTCTCTGAAATACATGAGGGGTCCAACAGTAGTACTCGGCCCAATATCTCAGGGCACTAACTAAGAAGGATAGACTATACCCTTAGCCGTACTACCCGACTACCCAGGTACTAGAGAGTATCTTCCCGAGTGTTGTTCTCGGTGACACTATAGCAATCTGGCGGCCGATAGGTTTATCTAAAGAGGGCTTTAGGAAATCTAGGCTAATCTGTAGACAGGTGTTGTCTGATGCACTACCACTCGAAGGGGTACCAATAGGGGTTACCAGGGTGGCCAACAAATGTGTTCTTAAGAACCACTTGTATTTCCTGCGTGTATGAATTCCTCAACCATGGGTTTATGTGTGTAATGAAAGATCTCTGTGGATTAAATATGTCGAAATACGTCTCTACCCTAAAAAAAAATGCCCACAATTTCTGCCAAGGAAAGTGCTCTGATACCACTTGCAAGATACCAGATATATAAAATATGCAGAATAGAAATAAAATGCCAGAAATGGCAAAATAACAGTAAAATATCTAGCATAATCTCCACAATAACACAGAAATGATATAAGAACAACAATAGAAATAACACTTTGACTCAGAAAGCAATGTTCACAGGCCTCTTCGAGGGGGCAACCTCCAATCGAGCAGCGCTCTGTTACAATAATCTCCAAGCTAGGGTTTTCATACCCTCGACCCTTATTTATACTAAATATGTCTATTAAGAGAAGCATCTAGAGGAAGATCCTTCTAGAAGCAGGAACTTCTAGAAGCAGGAACTTCTATTAGGTCATCTTAGATCCGCCTTATTCTATTTTATTGAAAGGCCTTATTAATATTGACCTTTATTACATCCGAATACATTGATCTACCTATGTGCGGGTTAGGACCTTAACATGGAATGGCATGGCGTGGCAGGACATAACAAGGAATGACATGGAAAGGTAAGGAATGTCATGGCATGGAAGGGCAAAGCATGTCATGTCATGACAAGGAATGGCATGGAAAGTGAAGAAAATGCAAGGAATGACATGACATGACATGGCAAGGTAAGGCATGTCAAGAAAAGGAATGGAAGGCATGGCATGGCATGTCATGGAAAGGAAAGGCATGGAAAGGAAAGAAATAACATGGCATGTCATGGCATGGGAAGGAAATGAATGGTATGGAATGGCAAGGAAAGGCAAGGCATTGCATGGAATGGCATGGAAAGGAAAGGCATGGCTTGGAAAGGCAAGGAATGACATGGTATGACAAGGAAAGGAAAGGTATGGAAAGACAAGGAAATACATGGCATGGCAAGGTAAGGCAAGACATGACATGGCAAGGTAAGGCAAGACATGACATGGCATGGGAAGGAAAGGAAATGCAAGGAATGGAATGACATGGCATGGAAATGCAAGGCATGGTATGGAAAGGCATGGCATGGCAAGTGAAGGCAATGAAAGGCATGGCATGGCATGTCATGGAAAGGAAAGGCATGCAATGGAAAGGCATGGTATGTAATGGAATGGTAAGTGAAGGAAAGGAAAGGAATGTAATGGAAAGGCAAGGAATGACATGGCATGGAAAGTGAAGAAAATGAAAAGCATGGAATGGAAAGGAAAGGCATGGCATGGAAATGAATGACATGGAAAGTGAAGGAAAGGAAAGGAATGGCATGGAAAGGCAAGTCATCGCATGGCATGGCATGGAAAGGCAAGTCAATTCAAGGCATGGCATGACATGGAAGGGAAAGACAAGGCATGAATTGGAAAGGAAAGGCATGGAATGGCATGGCAAGGTGAGTCAATGCATGGAATGGAATGACAAGGCAAGGCATGACAAGGCATGGCATGGCAAGGCAAGGAAAGACATGGAAATACAAGAATACCATAACAACTATAAAAATGTAGCCAAATTTTCAATCATTCATAAATATGAAATATTTGTTCAATTATTCATTTTACATACCTATGGTCATTCAAGTAGACCATCAATATCACTTCTAATACTAGTGGTCTCCATTAACTTATCATGCTCAGAGTAAGGCAAGAAGTATTGTACCTTTGATGAGTTCTAACTCCACATTGTTTGTATTTGGAGGTTTGTACCAACAACCAAGTTCATAAAGTGGTATACGACTTCACCTGGTCTATAATATTGAAACACATAACCACCTTTCTTCTTTATTCTTTCATCTTGTGTTAGATATTCTCCTTTGAGAACTATCGACCTAATTGGAAATTCAATGCCTTCAAAGTCTATTACTGATCGCATGAGGGTATGCTTTCCCTCTAAGAAACATGGCAACCAATAATCAGTGCCGCATTCATTACCTCTTGTGGAAACCACTGCATATATGTGCTTTGAAAAAAATGGAGTGCCAAAACATGAGTCCACTAAATGACCAAAGCATAAACATTGATGCTACTTATTCAAAATTTAATTGAAGGTTTCAATGAACCTAACAGTACGAGATTTGAGACATGATCATAATCTGTTGAAATACTTGATTGGTTCTCCTCCAACTAGGGTAATTCCATTGTTATAGGTTGACCTATGGGGAGTGACACACTATCCCATCTATCAACCCAGTATGTCGATTCAAAATCATCCCATTCATTAAAACTACATGGACCACAGAAGCAAGAGATTTTTCTCGTCCATATTTCAACTATTGCATTGTTTGATATTCGAGATAAATGGAATCCACAAGTGCCATGGAGTGTTTTGAATTCATACCACTGTGATCGATCTACATCGACCACCTCCCAAAAATATCTATGTACATGTCCTTTCCTGTGTGATTGGTCTTCATAGGTTCTTCTTCCCTCTCCCATTATTGGAAAACACCATTCAATAATGGATTTCACATCTAGAATGAGGGAAGTAGTTGTGAACTTCATTTCTTGCATGCGTAACACTCTTTTTATGCATGCAACTGCTCCATCATGCTCCCATTTTCCATGCTTGGACCTGAAATAATTCCAAATGTGTGGTACCTTGAGTTTTTTGTGCAACATACACAACCATTGAAATACACAAGCATTTTTGAACTGGCCTCCACAATCATCTGACAAAATCCAATGTTGATCCATCTGTATGTTCTTCTCCTTAAGGTGATTGTACAACAATTGAAATCAATGTTGTATATAGGATAAGTTATGGCACCGATCATCTCTTATGTAGAAGTGATACTCCTTCAATATAACTTATTTTTCTTCGTTACTATCCGACCCATGCCTGTATGTGATATAGATCATTATGCTGACCTACTTTGAGTGATAATATTGGCTTTGAATCTCATTTTTCAATTGAAGCATGTAGTTTTCAACAAAATCAACCACTCATAAGACAATACCAATGGGAAATGTATCTTTGCATATTCTAAAATGCTCTTCTTTCGATTGAGCCACATTGACATGATGAACATATTGTCGTGTCTTTTCGACGAAGTCCTTCATGAAGTCATATAATCATACCTAGGAATTCATCAATTGCATATTTTTTCTTTCACGCCCTCCATCAATATCATATGCGACTTATTTAAAGCTTTGCAAGGCAACCTCCTTCCTCCCCAATTCTCACTCATTGCTTACATGGATTCACTTGCTCAGTAATTCCATTCCACCGCACTTGGGGAATGTCCCATATAAGAAATATTTTTTATAAAATGTACAACCCTATGGTTTTGTACACAATATGTCGTGAATAAATTCTCTAGATGACGATGATGATAATATAACTGAGCATTCCTGCAAAAGGGTGTTATGTAAAAATCAAAATGTATGTGTGTGTGTGTGTGTCATAATAATAACCATACTCAATGTGATATCTACAACATGTGTTACAAATTTTGTTTATTAGAACATACCAAGGTGAGTACTATGTACTGTCCCAAAAACTCTCATACAATTCTATCTATGTAATTCCGACAAAGTGTTTAATATGGGGTTCATGGTCCCTAGATCCCCTTCTCAATTTTAGTACATATTTTTGGTTGGAAGAAGGCCTAGTGTTATCATACCAAAAATCTTGTACTAGTCCCTTAAATGCTCCAATTAAATTCATGTCAGAACGAGGTAGCATACCAGTGAAGGCCCACAAATATGTTGGTCCAACTGTGTCGAGGCTATCTCATCTATGATAATACTTTTTAAGGGTTTTGATATTGCATTTCATGAGATGAGAGTTTTGTTGGAGTAAACTATGTTTTCTCGTGATCTTGCTAACAATTGATTGTGATAAGACACATCGGGATGCATTGCGGTCTTTAGAATGAGATTTCTTACCAATTCTTTGAAAAACATCTACAAGGTTTCTAAGAATATGATGAATTTTTTTATAAACTTTTGACTATTTTAATGCCTACAATTATCCTAACAATAGTCAAACTTCTAGATTTTAACAAAAACAAAACAAATGACAGTTAACAACATCAGTTTTTGGTTCAAACTATTCTTTAATGATTCTATAAGAATGATAATGAATTGTATGGTTAGGTAACTTACCTTCAAGTGATGCTAAACCACTTTCATCCACCTAAATGCGTTTAAGAGTTCTTCGTTGCACACTTATCAATCTAGGTAGGGATGATGAACCCCTATTCTGACACTCTTGACCTCCATGTTGTGGAGTTAAGAATGTTGCAGTTCTTTCCCCTTCAATCATTGGTGGATCAAATCTGGGAAGAGAGTGGACATGGGATTGACTAGTTTCTAGAACGTCTGACTTCCACACAAGAGGTGGCACCACAATGTTGTGAATTAATTTCCTCTCTAATTTAATCCATTGTATAATTAACTCCAAGAAAATCCTCCATCATCTAGTCATCCACAACAAGTTGTCTTGATGAGATACAACATGGATTGGTTTCTATTGAACTCATGTGAATTTCTTGCAGTGATGGAGGAGAATCAATAGTGGCATCTATTCCGCTAGAAATTGGATTTCCCTCTTCTGAAAGCCTACGCTTTGAGATACATAACTTTTCCTTTTCGCTTTCTTCTTATACCTTTTTGATGGGTTTCTCTTTCCTCTAGGAATTTCTTTCTCGAATCCGTCGGTTCCCCATGTTTAAAGAGAAAAATTGGCTTCCAAGCAACCCACCACAGATTTGTCTTGATAATACACAATAAGGCACAACTAACAACTCCAATTCCAAGTGGACGAATTTGTCTTCGTATTACAAACGAAGACACAACTAACAATTCCAATTCCAATTCGACAAATTTGTCTTGGTATTACACAAGAAGACCAAACTAACTATTCTAGTTCCAATTGGATAAATTTGTCTTGGTATTACACAACTAACAATTCAAATTGGAAAAAAAATTCTTGGTATTACACAAGAAGACACAACTAACAATTCCAATTGGAAAAATTTGTCTTGGTATTACACAATAAGACACAACTGACAATTCCAATTGGAAAAAAATTTCTTCCAATTTCAGGAAGACACAACCAACAATTCCAATTCCACTTGGACAAATTTGTCTTCGAATTCTTCCCACAATTGTCTTGCAATAGCACATAATTGTGTATGAATTAAACAATAAGAAAAAAAAAAATCGTCTGTTGCTGCTATTTTTCCTTTCATATGTCAGGCTTGAGATAGATGAGGTAGAGGAGTGTCCTTGGCACATAAAAATTCCCAACAAGAATGCGCACGCATTCTTGCTAGGCATGCATGAGCACAAAATTACAAGGATTTCAAATCAAAATAACACGTGGATGCTCTTAATGCAAAAAATATAGAATTTATTATAGACCAAACATCTTTATGAATAAATATGTATAGGGGTTTGGGGACAACTAGGACCTAAGGGATAATGTTTGAAAGTGTTTTGAAGCATAGAGAAATGGTTAGATCACCAATATGTGGGTGATGTGTGTGCAAGGTTTGTGGGGCATTTAACAAGAGGTATATTCATAGTGAACTTAGGGATCAAGTGTGGAGGGGGTTAAGGGCTGAGTATAGGTTATTCTTAGGCTTAAATAGAGATAGGGGGGTCTAGGTCATGGTCTAGTTCAAGATCTAGGTAATGTTCTAGTTCATGGTCATGGTATAGGTCTAGGTCATGGTCTAAGTCTAGCTCTATCTATAGGTAATGGTCTAGGTCATAGTATAGGTCTAGGTGTAGGTCTAGGTCTATGTCATGGTCTATGTCATGGTCATCGTATAAGTCTAGGTCATGGTCTAGGTCTTGCCATGTATAGGTCTTGCTATGTCTAGGTCTAGGTATAGGTCAAGGCCATTAATTATCTCCTTGCGATGTAGAGAGAGGAAGAAAGATAGTGTGAGAGGGGGATAGGGGAAGAAAAAGAGAGTGTGTGAGAGTGAGGTAGACAGAGACAAAGAGGGGGTGTAGAGAGAGAGAGAGTGGGAGGAATGGGGGGAGAGAGAGGGAAGGGGGTTTAGATATAATAAAAGAGAGTAAGGTGGGGAGAGTGGGGGAGAGAGAGGGAGGGGGATACAAGGAGAGAGAGAGTGAGGGTTATATGCAAGAGGTAAGGAGAGAAGGGGGTAGAGATGGATTGTTTAAGAGTGTGAGAGGGTGGGTGAGGAAGACCAAGAGGGTGGGCGGTGTTAGGACCCAGAAATGTCCCCTTTTCACCACATCTTTTGACCATTCAACCTTCTCATTTCTAAGCTAATGACTATTATAATGCGTGCTAAGACCCTTTTTCTCAAGGTATGAACTATTCATCTTGATTTTATATTTTCATTTACATAGCATGTTTTATTGGTAACATTCACATATTTTACCCATGAAATGATTTAACTAATCATCAAATTTCTTAGAACAACCCACTTCAAGAAAATCGCTGCTGTTATAGATATGCGCCAATCTTGGAAAGCTATTACACAACCACTGCAACATAAGCTCATCAATCTTGGAAGCTATTACATGACTGCTGCAACAACTATGCACCAATATTGGAAAGTTGTTACACGACTACTGCAACAACTATGCACCAATCTTGGAAAGATGTTACACGACTACTACAACAGAAGCTTGTCAATCTTGGAAACTATTACATGACTGCTGCAACGGATGCCACCAATCCTAGAAGCTGTTACATGACTGTTACAACAAGATTCCACCAGTCCTGTTGTTACAAGACTGTTGCAACACCTGCTAGCTTACGATGTTGATGAAGATCTTGTATTAATGATCTACTACGAATAGCTTGAGAATCGGGGGGGGATTCTCAAGTCTGTTCTGATTGTGTTTCAACTAAATGACTCTGACTTTAAATAGCAAAGATTTTGTAATTAGGGGGAGTTCTTCTTTGACAGAGAAAAAAATAAAGTAAAGATTATTGTACATGAACATTTTGGCAATTGAATGAAAGAGTGGATTGAATTCCTTTAGCAGAATGCAACCTATTTCTTTGAGCAGATTCAGTGAGAAGGAAAGGCCCCACCTTCCTCACTGATTCCCCTCTGTTTTGAATTCTAGATTATTTGTTCTTACAATTGATTTATCAGTTAAACATTTCTAGAATATAACTGTTGTTACAGTCTAGTTCCTTCTTGTTAGATGCACATAAATTTGTCTCATGAGAATTAGAAGTCGATTGTTGAACACTGCTAGAGAACTGCTTTCCCTTTTTCTGCATTAGGTTAAAATCTTGTTTCCAAGTAAAAGAAACAAAAGTGTGAAGTACTTTCTCGCAATAATTAGATTTCCTTTCTGCAATTAGTATAGAACTTCTTCCTGCAAAAGTAAATTGGAAAGTTAGATTAGAGTAGGCAATCCAGGGTTCTTATACATTCATTAGTTTAGATTGCAATGATGATTTCAAATCTGTAGAACTCCAGTTGTATCAGCACAACTGTGTTAGTGATAATTTTTGTTCCCTTTTAAACTTCCTTACTACAATTAGATTAGAGTTTCTTTTAGAATCTAGCATAGACTGTGCACAATTATCTTGAAATAACAGACTTCCCTGGGTTGACAATGTTTAATTTAACACTTTGATTTTCTATTCAATCAGACAATTAAAGTGCCCAACATTTTGGCACCGTTGTCGGGGATGATAATTATAGATTTTTATAAGCACATTAGTTTTCTTACTTAGAATGAATAATCTACATGAATCAAGAAACCCGAGAAAAAATCCCACAAAATACTAACCCTATAGGTACCAGAGGATGTGGAGGAAGAAATCCTAACATACTGGGAAGGTGAACCTGTATTGAAGAGATTATAGCAAGAGTAGATTCTTCCTCAAGATCTATTTTTCGCCCTAAAATTTCTCCAAGAAGACATAATCCACAGTCAACAGAAATACCCCTACTTGAAGCATCATTTTCATCAAGAGCTGAAGACGGGGCTGAAGATTTGTCACTAACAATTCAACAAACAACACTGGAGAACATTGAAGATCAAGGGAGTGCAGCTCGGAACAAGGAGAATCCAGAATAAGTGGTTTAGTAGATCAATGGTTGGATAGTCACTAAAGAAGAGTGGGACACCTTCTGAGTAGAGTGGAGAGAAAGATAACATATGGAAAATCTAGTCGATAATGAAGAAGAATTACACCAGGAAAATCCACAAAACAATGAAGATCCGGTAAATAATGAAAATACTATCTCTACCCTGGTTTTTCCTATTTCTGATGTTCCCACACGAGGGATGTATCCTATGAAAAACATACCTCTCTCATCTCTCCCAAATTTTCATGGATTATCTACTGAAGATCCAGATGAGTTTCTGTTTGAATTTGACATTTTGTGTAGAAGCTATGACCACACTACCACTTCACAGAAGCTTAAATTGTTTCTATCTACATTGAAAAGTAATGCTTTAAGATGGTTCACTATCCTTGGAGGAGAAAACATTTCAACATGGGTACAAATGAGGCAACTTTTCTTGCACAAATACCAAGACTACTGTCGAACAAGGGAACAAAGAGAGGAGCTGCTCAAGATGTCACAGAAGGAGGAAGAGACCCTTGAAGATTTTGTGGAGCGACTCCAATATAATATACAAAGGTCTGGACATCCGGATGTAAGTAAGGACATTCTGAAAACCATTTTGCTAAAAGGAGTTAGAGAAGATTGTTTAGATATGATGAATATGCTTGGAAAGAGAGATATATCTAAAGAATCCTATGAGGACATTGTAGATTTATGTAAAAGATGTTCTCGAGGAGCTACAAGGAGTAAATCAGCTACCAAGGATACCACTTTTTTTAAGGGTACAAAAATCAACCAATGGAGGAGAAACAAGAGAAGAAATAGGTAATCTGTTAGAAAATTTCAAAACAGAGATGATTAACTCTTTTGCTTCACAAATGGATACTTTGCATGTTAAGAAGAAACAAGTAGAATCAGAGCAAGCATTGTGAATTTTCTGTCCTAAATGTAGAAAGGAACATCCACCAAGGGAGTGCCCACTGAACAGTGTCCAGGTATGTCTTATTTGTGAATTAGACAATGCTACTGACCAATGTCCCTCTCTACTAGGTGTAAAAGCATCAATGAAGGAAACTAATGAGGAAGCAGAGGTTGTTTATCTAGTAACATAGAGAAGACAATGGCAGCCAAGAGGTCAAGGTATGAACTCTCAATTATCTCTTGCAACATTTAATTATTGGAACAACCAGCTACCTTATGGCCAGATGAATGCCCCCCCTCCAAATCAGATGCCACTCTCTTATTAGGATCCCAATGCATGGTTACCTACACCCCAACAATAGAATCACCAGGGGAAATGGAACCCATATTGGAGAGGCCCTCAACAACAACTCAGTTATCAAAACCATCACCAACCGAATTCCTATCAACAACATTTCCAACCCCAGTACCAACAACAACAGCTACAGTTGCCTCCCAATATCCCACCAAACAATCCTCCCTTACAACATCAGATGCCTATGCAACCTAAACCTAACCCAAATAATAAGGTCATTTAGAACATAGATATACACAATGTGCCAGCCTTGTCTATTACTCCTATGCCTTGTGATGAAATAAAATTAAGATCAGGGAGAATAGTCGAACCAATAATTGAAGATGATCCATCTTTTGAATCAGATAAAGAATCAAGGGAAATACCATTTACTGATATAGAATAAATTGACCAACCCATTATAGAATCAACAGACCCACCATTCCCTGAAAGACTGAAAATTACCAAGCCTGTGGAATTACCATATTTCAATCTCTTAGGATAATTGCAAAATCTACACGTTAATATTCCACTATTGCAAGAAATAAGATATGTCCCTATTTATGCCAAGACTGTGAGAGATCTCTGTATCAATAAGCCTAGATGAAAACCTAAGGACCCCCTCACAGTACATGTACTGGGGGATTTGTCTGAGTTGATGTTAGGAAAAACCCCACCTATCAAATATGGTGACCCAGGAAACCCTACAGTCACTATCAAAATTGGACAGACATCTATTTCCCATGTACTAGTTGACTTAGGAGCAACAATCAACATCATGCCAATAGAAACTATGCAATTGCTGCAACTCAGAACACAAATCCGACCAACTCCAACTGTTCTATAATTAGTTGATCGTTCTACCATTAGACCAGAAGGAGTAATCGATGATTTAGTCATTTCAGTTCATTCATGGGAGTATGCTGTTGATTTTGTCATTTTGCAACCCAAAACCCATCTGGGAGGCCACCCTCTAATTCTGGGAAGACCATGGTTAGCTACTGTTGATTCTTTCATTGGTTGTAGATCTGGTTCCATGACCATCTCTGATGGTTATGACACAAAAAAACTTACCCTGTATCCTCATGCTACACCCAGTACATAACCTAAAAATTCTTTATGGATGGACACTGAGGATGAAAGTGCTTTGCCTATGCTAACCATAGGAAAAGCCCTGAGTTTCAAAGACGATATAGAGGATGAGTTAATCAACTGCTTTATTTGTGACCCCTCAGCTGTTACACAAAACATGCACCACCGATTGATTAAAGTCTTTGACCCTATTGCCCGGGAAGAAATGAACTCGGAAATGTTCTCGGAAACCACTGGCAATCAAAATAATTCAGCTGTAACAAAAACTAATGTAACAACGAATGCTGTAACAACAGATGATGAAACAAAAACCGCTGAATTATTTCCTAGAGTCTGTTCTAAGAGAATCACTGTAGAAATCGAACCTGGGAAAACCTTGAACATCAATCCCGACCTATCCACCACTGAAACTTGTCGATTGATGAAATTACTGATTGAACATAAAGAAGCATTTTCCTGGGATTACATGGATATGAAAGGCATTTCCTATGAATTATGCACCCACCATATATACATCAAGGAAGAATGCCAACCCGTTTTCCAACTGCAAAGGAGGATGAACCCAAACCTTAAAGAAATTGTTAAGGAAGAACTACAAAAACTTCTTAATGCCGGATTCATCTATCTTATATCACACATCGAGTGGGTATCACCGTTGGTTATTTTTCCTAAAAAGAATGGTAAGTGGAGAGTGTGTGTGGACTATAGAGCCCTGAATAAGGCCACGTAGAAGGATCATTTCCCTCTGAATAAGGTTTTAGACAACCTAGATGGGAAAATTTTTTTCTCTTTCTTAGATGGATTCAGTGGCTATAACTAGATAAAAATTTCCCCACAGGACCAATATAAGACCACCTTTACCAGCCCTTGGGGTACATTTGCCTATAAGGTTGTCCCATTTGGCTTGTGTAATGCACCAACCACTTTCCAAAGAGCTGTGATTGGTATTTTCTCTGATATGATGAATGACTGTATGGAAATATTCATGGATGAATTTACACCTTATGGTATTAATTTCGAAGAAGCTTTGTCTAATGTGGAAAAAGTGCTCAAAAGATGTATACAGTATCATCTTTCTTTAAGTGCAAAAAAGTTCCATATGATGATGAGTGAAGGGGTTGTGCTAGGACACTTCATTTCTTATGTAGGGATTCAGGTAGATCCAACCAAAATCCAGGTAATTTTGGACATTCCAACTCCATAAACTCAGAAAAAGGTAAGAATTTTTTTAGGGCATGCCGGGTATTACAAGAGATTCATTAAAAAAAAATCTAAAATTGCCTCCCCATTGTTTTTCCTATTAACAAAAGATGTTGACTTTAGTTGGACTGATAACTTTGAATTGTCTTTTGCAGATCTGAAACAAAAATTGTCCATAGCTCCCATCTTGAGAGGGCCCAATTGGGCTCTTCCTTTTCACATTTCTTCAGATGCCTTAGACACTACAATTGGTGTAGTACTAGGGCAATAAGAGGAAAAATAACCCTACGCTATCTACTATATCAGCAAGAACATGGCTCTTGCTGAGTTAAATTACACAGTTACCATAGATGATTTTAGGGGCTAAATTTCTCTCATGGGCTAATTTTCCATGGTTTTTCCAAAAACGAGATTCGCTATTTTAAAAATGATTCGCCCAAATTCTATAGGATAAAATTATTTTACCTTAAAAATCGCCAAAATTTTAT
>ML796179.1:136039-150561 GCA_009831015.1 Picea engelmannii
TAAAAATCAAAACAACAAAAACAAATAAAATTGTGAATGGACGTTTTTATAATTCTTGAAAACAATATCATAAGATGTTATGCTAAGTTGTTTCTTGGAGTCACTTTAGCAAGAAATCAACATGAAACAAGTGCACACACAATGACCACGACAACAGGTATGAAAACACATTTTATTTCTTTTACTTTGTCCCATTTGTACTTCTTTCTGCATGTTATGTTTTTCTTCGAACATCTCACAATTTTTCATGCAGGATTTGTACTAAGTTTTTTCAAGTGCATAGCCGATCGCATCTTGCTGCGGAAGTGATTTTCGAGAATCACAAAACTTTTGAAAAAAACATGCCTTATTGACAGCTTGAAGGAGTTGATTCTCGTTCTACACATCATGGAGTTTGCTGTTACACAACAACCATTCATCAAACCATTTTGCGTCATGAATTCTTTCTTCCCATTTATCCATCAAAGAAGATTTTTCATCCCTTTGTTGAAGCCCATCTTCCATTTCCTTATCCTTCATGACTTCGCACATGCCCATATTCCCGAGTCGCATACATCTCTTTATCTTTTCCAGTTCATTTTGTCTTGTCAATAAAACTGTCCAACTCCCTTTCCATGACTACATTGCTTTGCCATAAACACTGTTGCTACTGGGATCTTTCCTATAGTCCTACCAATCTTTTTATTAGAACTCGTGTTGACTGATGTGGGATTCCTTAAGGCCCACCTTTCAACAAGTCTTTCCCCATCGACCTCAACACCTTATCTAGGATATAGACTAGAGTTCCTTTTGAGTACCTGGAGGGTTAGATGCCTTAATGGAAAGTTCTCTGGTCAAAAATCATGGGAATACATCAATGTCCCTTGATCGTTAGATCTTGCAAGTGGCTCGACATCAAAAAATCTATTCTCACTTCACAATATGTACTCAGGTACCTTGGCACTCATTGACATTAATGGTGAGTTTTCCTCGCATTGGTTAATGACATTCATCAATGGCCGGTAATCCAATGACTTCTCTTCATGCTCGACATCGACACATCCATTCACATGATTAGAATTGTACCATCGAGTTGTAGCAGGTGAATACTATACACTTTTTCCCGACTTCCTTAGTAGTTACAACACCATGACTTCAGCAATTTGAGAGTACTACAATTCCACTTTTGTACTTCCTCTTTTCCATGATTCATTTAGCAACAGTTCAGATTCCTCCACTTCACGTTCTCTGATCCGGTAGACAACAGTCACAGCTACAACAAGAACCACCTTTCACATGATCTTGCAATAGTGACCTTTTCCATGCTCCAACCACCACATCAGCCATATTCCTATTGCATAGTTCATCAACATTTTGGGTAAGTGGAGGTATGCTATTTTCTAAACTTTAATCATGTAATTCCTCAATTGCTAGCAATGAATAATTTGGAAAATTCGCTCACCAAGTTCCCTTTCCTTTTCCCTTCTATGACTTATGCCAATTGCATGCGGACATGCAAACAATTTAGTTGGGGGGTAGGGGACTTTATTCACTATCATCACTCCACTTTTCCACTACCATCATTCCATTTTTCCTCTCATTCACCATTTACCAACATTTCTTTTCCAATATTTCTTTGTTGCACTTTGCTTCATAAGCATTGATATACATATTGGCATGATTGAAAAATATGAAAAAGGGCTTTCTTATACTCAATGATGTTTCCTTATGCACATTGATAGCATCTATTTTCCAGTAAGAATATGGGTAAATTATTATCATAACAGCAAGAGAACAAATAACGAAATGAATGTTGTTAACACAAGAACCAAAATTCTTTATATTCATGGTTGTCACACAAGAACCAACCATAAGAAAATGACAGTTGTTACTCATGTAAATACCATCCTCGAAACATTCATTATCATCACTCAAAGTCGAAATTCAGATGCCAAAATTCCTTGAGAAGATCCATGCATTGTTGCATGAGGACATGCAACAAGTTCAGTTGGGGGGTATGTTGGGGATCAGAAATGTCATGTTTTCATCCACCTTTCCCTTCATCATTCTTCACATTTCATTGCCCCATTAACCTTTCATGATATCATTTTCATAATTATACTTGGGTTTCACCTTATTATTCTCCACTTTATTCATTTTAGTTTTAAAAGGGAATTTGTGATTAAATATTAGAAAATTGACATGTTTTCATATATATCTGAAAACTGTGTGAGCTTTGTAATGTGTAGGAATATGTGAAGGATTAATTCAAAAGGACTTCTCGAATACTTCCTCCACCATTTCAATATTTGAGGAGATAATTCAAGGAGAAGATCATGGATATTTGGTTGGAATATTTTATCCAAGATGTATGAGAGATATGTGTGAGGATTTGAAGGGATCATATTTTGTAATAATGGAAAATAGCTGAGAGAATAGTGGATCTGTGATTATGAGATGGTTATCTTATCTTGAAGGCTCTCATGTATAAAAGAGAGTGATCTCTCTTCATGAGGAGAGTGATTAGGATGATAAAGAGAGTAGTCATTAGGATTTTAGAGAAAGTGATTCTTATCTTTGATTTATAGTTTTGGTTTTCATGCTTTCATTATTCTGTTATGAATATTGATTTGATTATTGTAATGCAAGATTTCTTCATTGGTGTGAGCTCACATATGTTGTTGTGTCATTCAACTCTTCACATGTTGTATTTGATTTTCCTTCATGTAGTTCTCCATTCCTAGATTAATTTCATTTATGGAATTTCCCATTCCTAGATTAATTTCATTTACGCAATATTCAATTTCAGTCATAGGTTGTAGCAATTCAATTCCAAGTCATGTGTTTCAATTCCCTGCATTAGATTAATGATTCAATTTCAGTCATAGGTTGTAGCAATTCAATTCCAAGTCATGTGTTTCAATTCCCTGCATTAGATTAATGATTCAATTTCAATCATAGGTTGTAGCAATTCAATTCCAAGTCATGTGTTTCAATTCCCTGCATTAGATTAATGATTCAATTTCGGTTGTAGCTTAAACATTAGATTATATTAGTTCTGCTTTAGTCCTACATATACTTTGCATGTGCTTCGTAAGTTTACGAACCTCAGATTGACAAATTAAATAGTTGGGCAAGTACTACAATGCAATTAATTCAACATTAGTTCGGCCCAATATAATGACTGTTGTTCCCTTGTTATGATTGTTGTTCCCTTTACAAGAAGTTTCATCCATTTGAATAGAACAACTATCGTTCCCTTTATGATTGTTGTTACTTTATAGGTGTTGCATATCTGGAGGATTGGGATTTTAAAACAAAAGGTAAGAACCTACGTAGGCAACAAGTAAAATTCTTGTGTCAGCGCCTACCTTCAGCTGATGTATAGAGGTTGTTTTTAGGACATATTTAGAGCCCAATGGTGCCCTTGAAGATATCTCATCTTGAAAATCCAAGGCATGATATGGCATGTCATGGAAAGGAAAGGAATGAAATGGAAAGGCATGGTATGGCATTGCATGGGAAGTGAGGGAAAGAAAAGGAATGACATGGAAATGAAAGACATGGCATGTCATAGTAAGTGAATACAATGCAAGGCATGTTATGGAAAGGAAATACCTAGCATGGAAAGACATGGAAAGGAAAGTCATGGCATGACATGGCATGGCATGGAAAGGTAAGGTATGGCATGACAAGGCAAGGAAATGCAAGGCTTGGCATGGCATGGCATGACAAGGCAAGGTATGACTTGGCAAGGAAAGGCATGTCAAGAAAATGCAAGGCATGGAATGACATAGAAAGGAAAGGCATGGAAAGGAATCACATGAAAAGGAAAGGAGAGGCATGGAAATACAATAATACCATAACAACCATAAAATGAAGCCAAATTTTCAATCATTCATAAATATGAAATATTTGTTCAATTACTCCTTTTACATAACTATGGTCATTCAAGTAGACCATCAATATCACTTCCAATACTTATGTTCTCCATTAACTTTTCATGCTCAGAGTAAGGCAAGAAGTATTGTACCTTTGATGATTTCTTACTCAACATTGTTTGTAGTTGGAGGTTTGTACCAACAACCAAGTTCGTAAAGTGGTATACGACTTCACCTAGTCTATAATATTGAAACACATAAACACCTTTCTTTTGTATTCTTTCATCTTGTGTTATATATTCTCATTTGATAACCATTGACCTAATTGGAAATTCAATTCCTTCGGATTTTTTTACTAATCGCATGAGGGTCTACTTTCCCTCTATGCAATGTGCCAACCAATAATAAATGCCCCATTCATTACCTCTTGGGGAAACCATTGTGTATATGTTCTTTGAAAAAAATGGAGTGCCAACACGTGAGTCCACGAAATGACCAAAGCATAAAACATTAATGCTAGTTATTCAAAATTTAATAGAAGGTTTCGATGAACCTAACAGTACAAGATCTTAGACATGATCATAATCCTATGAAATACTTGATTGGTTCTCCTCCAACTACGATAATTTCATAGTTATACGTTGACCTATGGGGAGTGACACATGATCCCATCTATCAACCCAATATGTCGATTCACAATCATCCCATTCATTACTACTGCATGGACCACAGAAGCAAGAGAGTTTTCTCATCCATATTTCAACTATTGCATTGTCTGATATTTGAACTGAATGGAATCCACAAGTGCCATGGATTATTTTTAATTCATACCGTTGTGATCGATCTACATCGACCACCTCCCAAAAATAATTATGTACATGTCCTTTCCTATGTGGTTGGTCTTCACAGGTTCTTGTTCCCTCCCCCATTACTAAAAAATGCCATTCAATAATGGATTTCACATCTCGAATGAGAGAAGTAGTTGTGAACTTCATTTATTTCCTCTGTAACACTCTTTTTATGCATGCACCTTCTCCATCATGCTCCCCTTTCCCATGCTTGGACTTGAAATAATTCAAAATGCGTGGTACCTTGATTTTTTTGTGCAAGATACAAAACCATTGAAATACACAAGCATTTTTGAACTGGCCTCCACAACCATCTGACCAAATCCAATGTTGATCCATCTATATTTTCTTCTCCTTAATGTGATTGTACAACAACTGAAAGCAATGTTTTATGTAGGCTAAGTTATGGCACCGATCGTCGCTTATGTATAAGTGACACTCCTTCAATATAACTCAGTTTTCTTCGTTAACTATCCGTACCATGCCTGTATGTGATATAAACCATTATGTTGACCTACTCTGAGTGATAATATTGGCTTTGAATCTCATTTTGCGGTTGAATGGTGTAGTTATCAGCAAAATCAACCACTCATAAGACAATACCAATGGGAATTGTATCTCTGCATATTCTAAAATGCTCGTCTTGCCATTGAGCCACATGGACATACTGAACATATTGTCGTGTCTTTTCGATGAAGTCCTTCATGAAGTCACATACTCGTACCTAGGAAATCACCAATTGTATCTTTTTTCTTTCCTGCCCTCCATCAATATCATATGCAACTTATTTAAAGCTTTGTAAGGAAATCTCCTTCCTCCCCAATTCTTACTCATCTCTTACATGGATGCACTTACTCAATAATGCCATTCCACTACACCTAGGGCATGTCCCATGTGGAACTAGATGAGATCGATATCTACAATATAAAAAAATAAATTGTTTTCATCATGTTAAGACCCTCTTAGCATGGACGAACAAAAGATTTTGTAAAATATATCGCTCAAGAACAATCGATTCTCTACAAGTATACAAGGTTTTGGAACCAAATTCCATGGTTAAGGTACTTAACACCTGCACCAACAAAAACGTATACATTATATTTTGTTGGAAAAATACGATACCACTGTTTGTTAAGTCACTCAACACTTGCACGAACAAAAACATATACCTTATATTTCATTGGAAAAATAAGATACTATCGTTAGAAAAAATAAAATTTGACATAGTTATTCACAATTTCTATTAATAAAAGTTGTATATTCGTAAAGATAATTCAATTTCCCGAGTTTCATATTCTTACACCATATTCAAATTCATTGTAAAAGTATTTGAATAATCCCTCCAAGTTAATAATTTTTTTTTTCCAGATTTTCATTGCCACCAACATCATTAGCTTGCACTCACCCTACTCAATAACCTCATATAACCCTAAGTTCATAAATCGTCTCATTGGAAAACAATTGCACATGAATATACATAAAACTTAAGAGCAATTACACAATCCTTAATTAAAATTCCCCATTGTATAACTCATACCTTAGGTGCATTCACCTTTCTTACTCAAAAACATCCAGAAGAAAATAGCTCCAACAATAATTACACTGCAAAATTTTGCAAAGAGAAATGATCGTCATCCACATCTGTATTAAAATTTAAGATAAAAAAATTAACTTACTATGCCACAACGTTTATTTTGAAATCTAAGTTCAAGTAAACTGAAATGGAAAGAAGAGTTCAATCCAGTCAAAAGGACCGATTTAGTGGAAACATAAAGGATCACAATACTAAAATGAGTTGATGCACTGAATCTTGTCTATAGACCCGTAGACGCACCACAATTAAGGAAACATACTCCCTTCACATAGTGCATATAAACACAATGAAAATAGTGGTAGATTCACACATTTACATTTAATTTGAAAAAAAAAACTATGTAAATATTTAGTGAAAAAAAAATTGGTAAGTAATAAAAAATACTTTTTTTTTTCAAAAAGAAAAATATCTCATATTTGTAAATATAATGATTCTATTCCCAAAAAGACATTACATCTTGTACAATCCTGTCTCCGTCTCATGGCTGTTTCCCGACATCAAAATCAACACTAATACATATCTAAACAACCATATACAACAAATTTCCCCATAAGGTTTATACCTTAATTACATATCTGGTCAAAACACAAAAAAACAGTAACTAGAATTTATCAGTGAGAAAAATATATCCAAGACAGTCATTCTCCTTTGTACAAGTATTATTTAAACAATAGTGACTCTTTCATATATCATTGGGTGTCCATCTGTAATTTTTTAGAAAAAAACACCTTCCTCATCCAACTGTAAAGATTCCTTGGACATCTGATCAACAACCTTGTTAAAATATCTGTAGATGTGATGAGCTTTGAGCTGAAGAAATATTCCACTCAACCTTCTGATATTTTCCATCCATGTCTATAAAGAGACAACCTGCAAGTTATTGAAATTATTAAACCAATCAATAATGATATTAGAATCTCCTGCCAACATTAGTCTTGTAACCTTCATTGCATTTGCAAAATCAAGATGCATCATAAAGCTAAAAGTTCCCCTTTAGTGTTGGTCCCACTCCCACAACTCATTTTGATTCTGTAAGCACCTAAAACTGGGGATTTTAGTACAACCCCTCCCCCACACTTTTTTCCCAAATCTTGTGAGGCTCCATCAAAGAACCCCGCTGTTATATCCCATTCCAGACAGGGAGGTCTATTAATACTTAATTTCATATACTTCTGTACATGTTTATACTCTCCCAAGTCCTATAAGATGAAAGAACATACTCTGCCCAAACTAGGAAAATCATTTTCAAAAATAATTAGATTCCTATGTTTCCATACCTCCCAACAGATAATGCAGGGAATTTCTTCCCTATTTTCCTTTTTCAAAAACCATTTTTTAAAGCAATCCTCAATCTCTCCACTTTCTGAGCCACTGTGACTTTTAAAATCCTTTGTATCTATGACCCAAATAGTTTTAATAAATTTACACTCATTAAAAAGGTGGTTTACTGTTTCTTCATAGTTCCCACACAAAAAACACTTACTTGGTCCATTATAACCTCTTTTCCTCAAAATTTCCCAAGTGAGGATCTTCTGTTGTAACATCAACCAGATAAACAATTGTATTTTTAGGGGTAACTACCTGTTCCAAAGTTGTTTTTACCAGAACTTAGGATCATCAACCCTCTCCTCCAACAATAGTTCATTATATTCTTGTTTTTCACTTACCAATCCCTTTTTTTAATCCCAAGACCACACCAAAACATCTTTTTATTCATTCAAATATATTCCTGCTCCTCTTAACTCCTTTGTATAGTTAGTCCATTCTTTTTTTAAATCACCTTCCAATCTAGAATCTCATCCTGTTTCCATCTAGAGTGAACTGTATCTTCTAGAAATCTATCTCCAGCTTGTGCCAAGTAATATAATCCTTGATCCTTCAATGCCAAAATAAGATTAGTTGATAGTTTATAAAAATTATGACAACCCACCGTAGGATCTACCCCTAAACATACCGTCTTACCATTTCCAGGTTTCCAAACCAGCCAAGAAGAGATAACAGGTAAGGAAGAAGTTAAAGCTCTCCAAAAATTTGAGGATCTAACCCAAGAATTCTTTTCTAGTCTAAACCATGCTTCCATAGACTTCTTTTGGAGGTATTTTTTAATAATAATCTCATGCCATAGATCAGACATCATCAGACATCTCCATAGACTCTTTGTTTCCAATGATTTACCAAATGTAAAAATATTTTTTATGCCCCACCCACCATTCTTTTTTGGTTTTGAAATCCTTTTCCAGCTAACCAAATGCACACCTTCCTTATCTTTTTTACTTGTCCACAAAAAGATAAACATCCTTTTCCTTATTCAATTCATAACACTTTTTGGTATCTTGGCTAGTGATAACCAATATACAAAAATAATTTCCATCACTGCCTTCACCAATGTCACCCTTCCACCTAAGGAAATCCACCTATGTGTGCAGTGTACAATTTTTTTCTCAAATTTCTTCTCCAGACATAACGAATCAACACGGTTGTAACAATTTGGTTTTATGTAAAAACCCAGATACTTAAACCCTTCATCAACTAATTTTACATCAAATGGTAACACCTCTTTCAACCAACCAAGTTCTTCAACTTCCCATCCTGCTTCTAGAAAGGCCGATTTCTGAATACTGAAATCCATGCATGTTGCCTTACAAAAGAGATCCAAAACCTTTTTGAAAGTTTCCCATTCAATCTTACAACCAATCCCAAACAAAACTACATCATCCACAAACATTAGGTGCATTATTCTAATTCCTCTGGCTACTAGAATTCCAACAATATTCTTTGCACCAACCTGTTCAAGTAAAGATCTACTTAATCTTTCCACAATAAGAGGAAATAATAAAGGTGATAACGGGAAACCTTTCCTTAATCCCTTGGAACTCTTGAAGAAATTTGTTGGTTTACCATTGATGAAAACCAAAAAGTTTGCAGATGTCACACACCCCATAATTCAATCTATTGCCTCCAAGCTCAGACCAACATGTAATAAAACCAGCCTGAGAAAACCCCAATCTACTCTATCATGTGCCTTTATTAAATTCAATTTTAGAACCAGTTCTTTAATATTTTTAACCTTTATGCTCCATAGAGCTTCTTGTACAACTCCAATTTCATCTATGATTTGTCTGCCCTCTAGAAACCCAAGCTGTTCCTTTGAGATACCTACAGATAGGGAGTTTTTATTCTGGCCGCTATGATCTTAGTTATAATATTATAAACCAAATTACAGAGTGCAATTGGTCTAAACCCTCCAAAGGAGTAAGGTTTATCACTCTTAGGGATAAGCGCTACACAGGTAGCATTTAAAGCCCCTAACACCCTACCCTTCCTCCTGGACTCTTCCACCATTCCTAAGACGTCTTGACCCAAAAGATCGAAAAAATCCAAAAAGAATTCCACCATCCAACCATCCGGACCTGGGATTTTTGAAGCCTTAAATCCTTTTAAGGTAGTTAAAATTTCAGCATGTATAACATGCTCAACCACTTTTAACTCTTCTTCCATAGAGAAAATCCTTGACTAGTTCTTTAAAACTGCAAATTGATAAAAAAATTGCAATATTATCCTATGCCTCAAATACTTTCTAAAAGTAAGAGACAACTTCCTTTTGTAAATTTATAGTCTTACTAATAACAATGCCATCCTCTTTTGTAATATCCCAGATAGTATTGTTATGCTTTCTAGAATTAGCGAAATTAACTTATATTACTTTTAGTTTTTAAATATTAAAAAATTAATTATTTTAATATTTAATAAAAAATTATATATTAATATTATTTCAACCAAGATGAATTATAAATTATAAACATAAAAAATTATGCATTATTTGAATTTAAAAGGAAACATTATGTGAGGAATAATAATGGACGGCCATACTTTACTAGATTCTAGATTTGGATCATGGGAATTCCAGCTACAAAAGTCAAGAGTGGTTGGGTCCTTCAAATCTACAATATAGTTAAACTCAGTGGATATCGCTATTGTGTAAATTAATGTTGAAGGCTAATGATAATATTAACATTAACTTATGTTAATTTTAATTTGTAAATATTAAAAAAATAATTATTTTAATATTTAATAAAAAATTATAATAAGAAAATTATATATTAATATTATTTCAATCAACATGAATTATAAATTATAAACATAAAAATTTATGCATTATTTGAATTTAAAAGGAAACATTACGTGAAGAATAATAATGGAAGGCCATACTTTACTAGATTCTAGATTTGGATCATGGGAATTCCAGCTACAAAAGTCAAGTGTGAATGGGCCCTTCAAATCTACAATATAGTTAAACTCAGTTGTGATGGATTTTACTCAAAAGTGAATAGTTGTCCTTGATAACTTGATAATATTTCAAGTGAGAATTGATAATGATATTCACAGTTATTATTAAAGATTATTCAATTGAGTCTGTGAGTGCCCTTGAAGATATCTCGACATGACATGGCATGTCATGAAAAGGAAAGGAATGATATGGAAAGGCATGGTATGGGATGGCATGGTAGGTGAGGGAAAGGAAAGGAATGGCATGGAAAGTAAAGGCATGACATGGCATAGTAAGTGAACACAATGTAAGACATTTCATGGCAAGGAAATGCATGACAAGTGAATGAAAGGCAGGGAAAGGCATGGAAAGGCAAGACATGGCATGACATGGCACAGCATGGAATGGAAAGGTATGGCATGACAAGGCAAGGAAATGCAAGGCTTGGCATGGCATGGCATGACAAGGCAAAGTATGACTTGGCAAGGAAAGACATGGTAAGGAAATTCAAGGCATGGAATGACATAGAAAGGCAAGGCATGGAAAGGCATCGCATGACAAGGCAAGGAAAGGCATGGGAATACAATAATACCATAATAACCATAAAATGAATCCAAATTTTCAATCATTCATAAATATGAAATATGTGTTCAATTATTCCTTTTACATAACTATGGTCATTCAAGTAGACCATCAGGATCACTTCTAACACTGATGTTCTCCATTAACTTCTCATTCTTAGAGTAAGGCAAGAAGTATTGTACCTTTGATGATTTCTTACTCAACATTGTTTGTAGTTGGAGGTTTGTACCAACAACCAAGTTCGTAAAGTGGTATACGACTTCACCTGGTCTATAATCTTGAAACACATAAACTCCTTTCTTTTGTATTCTTTGATCTTGTGTTAGATATTCTCCTTTGATAACCATCAACCCAATTGGAAATTCAGTGCCTTTAGAGTCTGTTACTGATCGCATGATGGTCTTCTTTTCCTCTAGGCAATGTTCCAACCAATAATCAATGCCCCATTTATTACCTCTTGGGGAAACCAGTGTGTATATGTTCTTTGAAAAAAATGGAGTGCCAACACGTGAGTCCACTAAATGACCAAAGAATAAAACATTGATGCTAGTTATTCAAAATTTAATAGAAGGTTTCAATGAACCTGATAGTACGAGATCTGAGACATGATCATAATCTGCTAAAATACTTGATTGGTTCTCCTCCAACTAGGATAATTCCAGAGCTATACGTTGAGCTATGGGGAGTGACACACGATCCCATCTATCAACCTAGTATGTCGATTCACAATCATCCCATTCATTACTACTACATGGACCACATAAGCAAGAGATTTTTCTCGTCCATATTTCAACTATTGCATTGTCTGATACTCAAACTAAATGGAATCCACAAGTGCCATGGATTTTTTTTAATTCTTATCACTGTGATTAATCTACATCGACCACCACCCAAGAATATCTATGTACATGCCCTTTCCTGTGTGATTGGTCTTCACAGGTTCTTGTTCCCTCTCCCATTACTGAAAAATGCCATTCAATAATGGATTTCACATATCGAATGAGGGAAGTAGTTGTGAAATTCATTTCTTTCCTGCATAACACTCTTTTTATGCATGCACCTTCTCCATAATGCTCCCCTTTCCCATGCTTGGACTCGAAATAATTCCAAATGTGTGGCACCTTGATTTTTTTTTGCAACATACAAAACCATTGAAATACATGAGCATTTTTTAACTGGCCTCCACAACCATCTGACCAAATCCAATGTTGATCTATTCGTATTTTCTTCTCTTTAAGGTGATTGTACAACAACTGAAAGAAATGTTGTACGTAGGCTAAGTTATGGCACCAATCATCGCTTATGTAGAAGTGATACTCCTTCAATATAACTTAGTTTTCTTTGTTACTATCCAGCTCATGCTTGTATGTGATATAGACCATTATGTTGACCTACTCTGAGTGATAATATTGGATTTGAATCTCATTTTGCAGTTGAATGGTGTAGTTAACAGCAAAATCAACCACTCATAAGACAATACCAATGGGAAATGTATCTTTGCATATTCTAAAATGCTCTTCTTGCCATTGAGCCACATGGACATGCTGAACATGTTGTCATGTATTTTCAATGAAGTCCTTCATGAAGTCACATACTCGTACCTAAGAAGTCCCCAATTGTATCTTTTTCCTTTCCCTCCCTCCATCAATATGATATGCAACTTATTTAAAAATTTGAAAGGAAATCTCCTTCCTTCCCAATTCTTACTCATCGCTTACATGGATGCATTTGCTCAGTAATTCCATTCCATTGCACCTAGGGCATGTCCCATCTAAATTTTTTTTTTGATAAAATGTACAACCCTATTGTCTTGTACACAAGATGCCAAAAATCATTTACTAGTCCTTTAACTGCTCCAATTAATTTCATGTCAGAATGAGGTAGCCTACCAATGAAGGCCCACAAATATGTTGGCCCACCTGTGTCAAGGCTATCTCATCCATGATAATACTTTCTAAGGGTTTTTATATTGCATTTCATGATATGAGAGGTTTGTTGGAGTAAACTATGTTTTTTTGTGATCTTCCTAACAATTGATTGTGATAAGACACCTCGGTCTGCATTGCGGTCTTTAGAACGAGATTTATTACCAATTATTTGAAAAACATTTACAAGGTTTATAACAATATGATTACTTGTTTCTAAACTTTTGACTATTTTAATGCCTACAATTATCTTAACAATAATCAAACTTCTAGATTTTAACAAAGCCAAAATTAATTGACAGTTAAAGGCATCAAATTTTGGTTCGAAATATTTTTTATTGATTCTATAAGAATGATAACGAATAGTATGGTTAGGTAACTTACCTTCAAGTGATTCTAGACCAATTTCATGCACCTAAATGCATTTAGGAGTACTTTATTGCACACTGCTCAATCTAGGTAGGGACAATGAACCCCTATTCTGACACTCTTAAGCTCCATGTTGTGGAGTTTAGAATGTTGAAGTTCTTTTCCCTTCAATCACTGGTTGATCAATTATGGGAGGAGAGTGGAGATGGAATTGACTAGTTTCTGGAAAGTCTGACTTCCCAACAATAGGTTGCACCACAATGCTGTGCACTAATTTCCTCTCAAATTTCATCTATTGTATAATCAACTCCAAGAAAATCCTCCATCATCTAGTCATCCAAAATAAGTTTTCTTGATGAGATATAACATGGATTGGTTTCTACTGAAATCATGTGTTTTGCTTGTGGTGATGGAGGAGAAACAACAGTGGCATCTATTCCACTAGAAATTGGATTTCCCTCTTCTGAAAGCCTACGCTTTGACATACATAAATTTTCCTTTTCTCTTTTGTCTTCTACTTTATTGATGGGTTTCTATTTCCTATAGGAATTTCTTTCTCAAATAAGTCGGTTCCCCATGTTTAAAGAGAAAAATAGGCTTCCAAGAACCCCACCATAAATTTGTATTGGTATTACACAAGAAGGTACAACTAAAAATTCCAATTCCAAGTGGACAAATTTGTCTTTGTATTACACAAGAAGACACAACTAACAATTCCAATTCCAATTGGAAGAATTTGTCTTGGTATTACACAAGAACACCAAACTAACAATTCCAATTCCAATTGGATAAAATTGTCTTGGTATTACACAACTAAAAATTCCAATTGGACAAATTTGTCTTGGTAAATTTACACAAGAAGACACAACTAACAATTCCAATTGGAAAAAACTGTCTTGGTATTACACAATAAGACACGACCGACAATTCCAGTTGGAAAAAAATGCCTTTCATTTCCAAGAAGACATAAGAAGATACAAAAAAAAAATCCAACTCCACTTGGACAAATTTGTCTTCAAATTCTTCCCACAATTGTCTTGCAATAGCACATAATTGTCTATGAATTAAACAACAAGA
>ML796179.1:155148-182843 GCA_009831015.1 Picea engelmannii
AGTGAGAGGAAGGGGATGATACAAAGGGAGGTGACGAGGGGGAATAGAGAGAGAAAGAGGGGCAACAAGAGAGTGAGACTAATACTAACAAAGACGAGAGAGAGAAAGGGTGGGAGAGAGGTGGAAGAGAGGGGGGGGAGTAATAGAGGAGGGAGGGACAAAGGGGCAGAGAGAGAGAGAGAGAGTCTTAGGCATGTCAAGGAAAAGTCTAGGTCTAGGTATTTCCATGCCTTGTGATGTCTAAGTCTTTCCATGTCTATGTCTTACCATGTATAATAGTGTGAGAGGGAAAGAGAGGGAGATAGACAGGGGGGTAGAGAGGGAGAATGAAAGGGAGACATAGAGGGGGGGTAGATGTAGGAGAGAGAGAGAGAGAGGGAGGGATGAGGGAATGAAAAATAACAAATAACTTATAAGAGCACCTGCATGATTTTAGGAATGTGTGCACATTTGTATAGCGTGTGCATATTATTAGGAACACATGCACATTCCTAGAGCGCATGCACACTCTTTTGAATTCAATTTTTTTTGGGTGGGATTGACAACATGTATGCTAACTTGGTTGCCTAAGATTTAGGTTCGAGATGACAAACCTAGTGGTTCAGTGTACAAATTGATAAAAACCTCAGTATTTGTGAATACCTCTCTATATTTCTATATTTGACCTTATTTTTCTATAGGCTACTCTATATTTTTGTCTTTGACGTTATTTTTATATAGGCTAAACAATTTAGTTGTTGACAATATTACAAACATAGCTAGAGTCGACTATGCAGACTAGAGTTGCCTAAGAAATTGTTATGATCATTTTAAGACCCTCTTAGCCTGCACAAACAAAAGATGTTGTAAAATACACCGCTCAAGAACAACCGATTCTCTACAAATATACAAGTTTTTGGAACCAAATTCCATGGTTAAGGTACTCAACACCTGTACCAACAAAAATATATACATTATATTTTGTTGGAAAAATAAGATACCGCTGTTTATTAAGTCACTCAACACTTGCATGAACAAAAACAAATACCTTATATTTCATTGGAAAAACAAGATACCACTGTTAGGAAAAATCAAATTTGACATAGTTATTCACAATTTATATGAATAAAAGTTGTATATTTAGAAAGCTAATTCAATTTCCCGAGTTTCATCTTCTTACACCATATTCAAATTCATTGTAAAAGTATTTGAATAATCCCTCCAAGTTAACAAATTGTTGTTTTTCCAGATTTACATTGCCACCAACATCATTAGCTTGCACTCACCCTACTCAATAACCTCATATAACCCTAACTTCAAAAATTGTCTCACTGAAAACACTTGCATTGAAAACACTTTCACATGAGTATACATCAAACTTAAGAGCAATTACACAATCCTTAATTAAATTCGCCAAAAATTGCCCACTGTATAAATCATACCTTGGTGCAAGGCTAAGAGCAATTACACAATCCTTAATTAAAATTCCCCACTATATAACTCATACCTTGATGCATTCACCTTGCTTACTCAAAAACATCGAGAAGAAAATAGCTCCAACAATAATTACAGTGCAGAATTTTGCAAAGAAAAATGATCGCCAGCCACGTGTGCATTAAAATTTAAGATAAACAAATTAATTTACTATGCCACAACTTTTATTTTGAAATCGAAGTTCACTTAAACTGAAATGGCAAGAAGAATTCAATCATGCAAATAATCACAATACTAAAATGATCTGATGCAGTGAATCTTGTCTATAGACCTGTAGACGCGTCGCAGTTAAGGCAATGTACTCCCTTCACGTAGTGCATATAACACACCGACAATAGTGGCAAATTTACACATTTACTTGTTAATTTGAAAAAAAAAAGGCCTAGGTAAAGTAATAAAAAGTGTTTATAAACGTAGATATCGTTATTAATTTTAATTTTTAAATATTAAAAAATAGATTATTTTAGTACTTAATAAAAAAATTATAACAAGAAAATTATATATTAATACTATTTCAACCAACATGAATTATAAACTCTAAACATAAAAAAAATTATGCATTATTTGACTTTAAAAGGAAACATTATGTAAGGAAAGTCAAGTGTGGGGCCCTTCAATCTACAATATAGTTAAACTTAGTTGTAATGGCGTTTATTATTCAAAAGTGAATAGTTGTTCTTGATAACTTGATATTATTTCAATTGAGAAGTCACAAGTTCAAATCCAGGGGGTAGGGTATGTATACTTCCCTAGATTTTACTAGTCAAATCGCTGGGCGGAGGAGGGTCCCTTGTCCCACAAACAAAGGGGTCTCATACACCAATTTGGTGTGGTTTGGTCGTGACCTTAAAAATAGATTATTATTATTATTAAAGATTATTCAAATGAGTCCGTGAGTGCCCTGGAAGATATCTCGATACATTACCCTGTTCGCTCTTACATTGGTTCAGAACTCAATTGAGTAGTATTTTATTATGCAGAAAGACACATTTACATTACAATATTAGATTTATATGTGATTTTATGTTTAAATTCAACATGGAGTTGATACTTGTCATTCTTAAATAATAATAAAAAAATTAAGCAAATGAAAATTGTATAGATAGGATCTAATTTTTTTGCTCAAAAAAAATTAGAAAAAAAGAATTTATATCTAAAGATTTGATCTCTTTATGCTTAGTAGAACCACAATTAGACACATACACATAGGATTTATACACATTAAATAGAATACATCATATAAGGCATAAATACATATTAAATCAATACAATCATAGGTTAGGAAAGAAAAGGAAACAACACTAGCTCGCATCGAGCACCTAACCCACCCGGGTTAGCTGATCTCCTCAGATAGCTTAAGAGTGGAGTGTCTTGCTTCTCTCTTTAAGAATGGACTTGCTCTAGTAAGGGTAAGAGTGTTGTCTTGCCTTTCTTCATAGATTGGATGGACTGGCTCTAGTAAGCTTAAGAGTTATGGGACTTACCTTTATCTCTTTAAACTGCTCTTGCTCTTGAAGAAAGGATTGTCATATCGAAATATATCGATTTGGGCTTGCCTTACTCTTGCTCTTACTCTTGCCTCTTTCCCTTACTATCTCGATCTTTCGATTGACCTCACTATACCATGCATGCATTATAGGATTTTATAGATATGAAGAAGCTAGGAATGAGATCACAAAATCTAGGGATCACAGACAGACAAAATCGATAGGTGCATCACAACTTTTTCTCTAATAACTCCTAGCCACCTTGTTTCTCTATTTCTTAGGCTCATTAGCACCATTAGGAACATAAGGACCATAAGCACATATATTCTTTATCTTAGAACACGCACACCACATAATGAACAACAGTGAGTGCATCATGCTTTTGTATCTCTTAATTACCTATATAAATTAGGACATTGTATCATGGTTTTGACTATAAGAATATGCTAACATCACAGCTAGGAATCACATAAACAAATCGAAGCATGCATCACATGTTTTTACTCTATGAATTAGCTATATAAAATAGGAGCATGCGGATCACAAATTATTACCACTTTGATTTGAAGCGAGGAATTTGATCATCATTACAGCTAGGAATGAGATCATCACAAATCAAAGGGTGCATCACAACTTTTTCTCTTGGGATGGCCTTAGGAAAGAAAAGACAAAAAACCAAGCATCATTAATAAGAGAAACCAAAGGCATAACACCAAAGACATCAAATCATGGGTTCAATCAAAGGGTTATCCCACCTAAGAAATCATGGGTTCAATCAAGAGGAAACACATAAAATCATTTTGTCATCAATGGACAAACAAGGAACACATTACCATCCTTGTAGCCACATTGGTTCTCTCTCGAAAAGGAGCAATGAATTAGCTTGGTTGAATCCTTGAATTACCATCTTGGACATGAAAAAACCATCATTGAACCTTGACTAGGGGTTTAGGGTGAGGTTTCGACGTCAATCAATGAATATTTTGGGGTAACAAACCAACAAATCCTCAAAAACTAAGAGGAACCAAAGAAGAAGTGGGAGACCAAGACAGAAAACACATAACAACAAGTAAGACATCCCAAAACACCAAAACATCGCAGAACATAAAACGACTCATCATAAGTGTTCCCTATTTCCTAGGCTAATAACACCTAATAAACTGGGACCCAAGTTAAAATAGATCTTAACGCTTAGTATAACCCAAATTAAAATAGATCTATACTTATCTTATGATCAAACCCAATAGACAATTTTTACATATAATAATAATAACATACTAATAAAATGCATAACATCTGTGATCTCCACCAATCCATTTTAACTTTCCATCTCCTAAACACAGTGAAAAGAAGACTGCCAGCAGAACATAAGATTCCACAGGAACATCATCATCTTAATTCAATTCACAGTGTGACACCGTCACCATGCTTCATTTTAATTCAATTCACGGTGTTGCTATGATCTCCACTTCCCAGAAGAGGAGCTCCACGATCTCTCTCATTAAGGGTCTCTCTTCACTAATGTCAAGTAAGCACAGATTAGCAATTTTGATCATATTCTGCAGTTCCATCATGTCAATTCCATCTATCAAATTTCCATCAACAATTTTCCTAAATATGTCAATTCCTTCGCTCAAACGATATGTCTGACTCCATTCTGCCAGAGGTGTGTTTTCATGTAGTGATTTTAAGCCTGTTATAAGTTTCAGTAGAAGCACACCAAAGCTATACACATCACTCTTCACATAATATCTGCGTGTTTTCATGTATTGCGGATCCATGTAACCATAACTCCCCCTAACAACAGTGATGGTAAATTGGTTGTGTCTTGTCCCTAACTTTGATAGTCCAAAATCAGCCAATTTAGTGCAGTGATCATCCACCAGCAAAACATTTGCAGACTTAACATCATGGTGCAATATCGGTGGCTTTGCTTGTTCATGAAGGTATTGGAGTTCCAGAGAAACCTGACTCGCTATGTCCATACGAGCTGCCCAAGATAATGGACTTACAAGACCCTTCTCTGGGTGAAGTCGATCATACAAACTCCCGTTAGAAACGAACTCAAAGACAAGAATTCGCTCACCTAGAGATGCATCACGTTAAAATAAGTTATGGCCGATAAATGATTATCCCATGGTTAGTTGTTAAAAACCATGTTAACCTAAAAGCTAGGATTCAAAGCTTTGTACAGATTCAAACAAAATTTCAATAAATCCTACTTCACTTGTTCCAATTAAACATAAGTTTTGAATTGAAAATTTCAAGAGCGAAGATGATAGTATATTCAACTCTGTTTTGTCGCACATTTTATGCAGTTAGATAGCATTGCAACTAGTTTAACTCTATTTCAATTTGGAATTTATAAAGGAAAGATGGAGATGGATGAAATCTCTAAAATTACAAACTTCGATTTTTTATACATATAAGAGATTAAGCTATGCGAAGTAGAGTGTCAATTGTACTTAAAAAGAATGTTCAATTTTTAGACAGACCCGTGGCAATAAACGATGTTCATACAAATATTGTAAAGGAATACAACAATGTAACATCCCGCTCTTGCGATCACATGTTACAGACTTATTCTTTGAGGACACTTGCGTGCAAGTGATCTGGTTATAGTACATGATTGCATATTTTGCTTATGGATCTTTATGCTGATGTTGATTATTATGATTTGATGTTATTGATATATGCATATTGACAAATTCTATTGATGAGTTTTCCCTGAGTGTGCATGACACTTGACAGATTATGGATGCCGATGGCATCAATAGACCTCCTTGGACTTTGGATTGAGTTAGGGAGTGGATTGTATTGGTTTGAGTATTTCATTTATGCATATGTGACATATGATCAATTATATATTATGATGTTGTATATGGATCCTTGACAATGTTTCGTTGATGATTGCAGGCTCACAATTTCTTGCTAATATGACTCACATAAGGAGTAAAGGGGCCATGCACATAGACCAGATATTGAGGGAGAGGTGTGGCAGTGTCCTTGTTACAACCTATCGACACTTCTGTCGTGGCTCGAATTGTAGGTTAATGATTACATAGTTCGAGAGGTCCACAATGCCGTGAGAGCAGACTAAGACTGTCGCTCATGAAGATTTCTAAGGGGCGTGCAATAAGGCATGGTCCTTATTCCTAAGAATACCTTAGTCTCTCACAAGGTCACTCGAATGGAGTACTGACTCCAGGGGTTGGAAAACTACCAAAACCAGTCAAATGAGAGTGGCACCTTTGGAGCATTGAGTGCATCTTGAAGGGCATGTTGCGTAAATAAAATTTGAGTCAATGAATATAGGTGGCCTAGAAAACCCTGAGCGAATAATCAACCTTGTAAAATATTGAGCACTGCCAGATCAATCAATTAATTAATTAATTAAGGATTGAATTTATTAATTATAATCCCTATAAGAGTCTAATCATTTGCAAATAAAATTTAATCAAGCCTAAGTCTAAGTAAGTAAGAAGACTAAAAACTAAATTTATAAATTAAATAATGAGGGGATGAAGTAAATCAATTTAAGAAATCAAGGAAAATAAAATAAATCTAAAGATTAATTTAACACATATGTGCAAGTAATTACCAAATTGGAATTTAAGGTAAGAATGAAATAAAACTAAAGGAATGACTACGCATAGAAAGGAATCTAGAGTCTCGTTAACACTAGTCTAACTAGGAGAAGATTCATATTTTAACTCAACTCAGATTTATTAAGGCGTCAATTATTAATTGAAAATAAGGGGAATAAAGAAAAAACTAGGAGTGATTTAAGGAGCGCTTTTAGGAAGGGTGAGGGAAATTGACTTTTATTAAAATAAATTATGGAATTTTCTTGTGTAACTTATGGAGAGGGTGACAAGTGTATGGGGGAAATAATGCTTAATTGATTATTTAAAAAGTGAATTAAATGTGCAAGTGAATGTGTCAATAAGGAAACTCCTATAAAACAAATGGCCTAGATGAGGAATGGATCACACTAGTTATGGGTAAAGTTATGCTACAGAAATTTTGACTCGTTTTACTTGTGAGAGTTGGGATACCCATCTTGAGAGAGAGTGGTGGCTCTACCTTGCGAGGCACGCTGAGAGCTAGAGAATTTCTAGTTGTGTGTGTGCGTGGATCCTTTATGGTTCGGGGGGCTAAGGGGGAAGAAGAGTACCCCTAGCGTTGGTTGGGTGGTACCGACGAAGTCTCATCGATTAGCAAGTGGGAGATAGGAAGGAGCGCCACTGCATAAGAACGTCTTTGGCTTCAAAATTCTTCGCCGCCGATCATGGTATTTTATTGAGAATTATAGTTGTAAAATATTGAGTTGTATGTGTATTCAATTTAGAATTTGTCATCACTCTACTATATCTTTGACATCAATTGGAAATCTTCTTGATGCTGGAATTTAGAATAAATAATGATTCAAAATAGATGTTATGTATGATCATAGATTACGAACTTTGGTGGTCGCTTCCATATGCATGCATTACAAACTTGAAATTTAATTATCAGTTTTCCTTTCATTTACTAATGGATGCAAATCTGGACGTCAGAATGTCAATGAGGTTTATGAATTCAAACTACTATTGATCAGTGTTCTAAAAAGAATGTGGATTTCTACTTAAACTTCATTTTTTGGGCGAATCTCCATGCTCCACGTTTTAAAGGTTTTGGGATCAATGCTTAATTTTGTTTCTCGTTTGGGGCGAATTCCCTCGCTCTGAGTTTAAGGAATTTGGATCTTTCCTAAATGAAATTTCATTTTTAATCTCTCTTGGCAAGATCCCTTCATTTTGAGTTTTAAAAGAATTAGTTGATGTATCAATCAGATTCTTCTCATGCTTTTCTATTATTTAAAGGTGTTGAACTGGGTTGATCCTTGCTTGCACTAGCACGCCCTCCTTCTGGATCACTCCACATTTATCACATTTATCAAAAAAATTCCCACGACTGTATCGAAGCGATCGAAATTTTGTGCAAACATCATGGAGATTTTTTCATGATAACCTTGGAGTGTAGAAAAAAAATTAAACCACCCTACATCTCTGAACTTCTGCGAGATTTTGGATAAGCCTCAAACAATTCTACACCCTCTAGTTCTAGACGAGTGATTTGTCCAATTTTCTTAGGTGCCGTGATATCGATTATAATCCCTGAAGATATGATAGTGCTTAGGGTTTCTATTAGTAGTATTTTGAAACCTCTAAAAATATGAAAGTTGTGGAAGAGTTCTATTACCTGCAAAACATGTATAAACTAATAAACATATGTAATGAAAGACTCATGTATTGTATGTTAGGAATCATGACATGAAACCTGGGAATTGACATCGAACTTATTGAGTACAAACCCAATCCCTTTGAATAAGTATCAAAGATGAAAACACGACCTAATCCTAATCATAAATGATATTGTTTTTTAGGAAATGATCTTGGACAGTTGCTGACACGATCTTGGGAGTTGGTGCATTTGAAACAATGATTACTCCTAGCGCAACAAGAATAACGCTATTCTTGTAGCGCCTTTTCTCTTTGCAAAATTTCAAATTTAAAATGAGAAAAAAAAGACTTGTATCTTGATGGGAAGATCCTAAATGTCTTATTCTAACCTTAATCACACTAATGCATGTCATAAAATGTTCAGAAAGGATAATGCAAGAACACTTTAAAGGATGTAGAAGAAGAAAACAAAGTGTAAAATAATGCTAGGAAAGGGTAGGACAGGGAAAATAATAATTCAACAATCATTAACAAAATTAAGGACTAACACTGGCTCTTTCTGGGGATAATGTTTCATGGTGAAATTTTAAGAACCTGCTGACCAATGTCGTTATATCCCTGATCGTCATAAAAATTTCACTGTAATTTATTTCTCTACTCTTCCATTCCTTTATTTGTAATCCAAAATAAAAACCACAAAACTGCAAAGTAGTGTTTCCATTGGGATTATGGAGTCTTATTTGAATCAATCAACTAATCACACCAAAACAAAAGAAACTCATATTGTACAAACTAAAAACCCTTGGCTGGTTTAAAAGAAGTAGTGTTTTAGAAACCACCCATTCACTGGGCCTCCCAAGATTTCACTATCATCCAAATTGTGTAAGAGGAAAGTATTATTATTCATGACCTTAGCTATTATGAAAGGACCATAACATAAATTGTCAAAATTACCATATTTAGAGTTGTCATCTCTTCTAGCATCCCACCTCAACACAAAATCTCCTTCTTGAAAAATATCCTTTTTAGTCTTCTTATCAAAAGTTGTCTTAACCTTGTTTTGGTAGATGACAGCTTCCTGATTCAGCCTTTCTCTATTTTGTTGAACTTCTATGATCTGGAAAATTCTTCTTTGAATATCATTGGGCTCTTCTAACTCTTCTTGAAGAAATTTGAGAATAGGTAAACCGACTTGAATTGGAAATATAACTTATGTTCCATAAACCATTTGAAAAGGTGAAGTTCCAATAGATTTCTTAGTGTTGATTTGATCAGCCCATAAGGAAAATTTCAATTTTGAATCCCATGATCTTTTATTCTCTATGAGCAATCTTTTAATGATCCTTATAAGGCTCTTACTGGAGGATTTTGCTAATCCATTTCCCTGAGGATAATAAGGAGTGGATTGAACCAACTTGATGATGTATTTCTTACAAAACTCAACCATTGAATTTGACTTGAAGGCTTGGGAATTATTAGTAATCAACTTTCTAGGACACCCAAATATCGAGAAAATATTTCCTTAAAGAAAAGTCATGATTAGCTTATCTGTTGCATTTCATGTTGGGATTTCTTTAATCCATTTAGTAAAGTAATATGTGGTTGTGAGTATCCATTTGTTTTTTCCAGAATACGGAGGATGAATTTCTCCAATGAAATCCAGGCCCCACCCCATTGTTGAAAAGGTCCATGAGCAATGACGGGTTTCAGAGGCATAAACATTAATTTATGTTTTCCTACAAAATTTTGACATGGTTCACATGCCCCGACCTGAGCAAACACATCAGAGAACAGTAATAACCAGATCTTAGTATTTTGAAAACTGTGGCTTTCCAATGATGATGTCTGCCACAAACTCCTTTGTGTAAATCACTAAAGATATGTTTTTCTTCCTCCTCATCAACACATCTCAGCAGAATTCCATTAGGATCTCTCCAAAACAAAAATTGATTGATAATGAAGTACTTCACAGATTTAAGATTAAGAGATATGAACTTGGATTTATCTAAATCAGGAGGATATTGAATACTTTGCAAAAAATGAATAATATCTTTATACCATGGTGAAGAAAGATATTTACTGCTTACCTGTAAACCAATTTCTTCAACCTGTAATACTTAATTCATTGATCTGTTGGAAATATAAATCCAATTGCTTTACAATTTGATTATGTCAGTAATTTAGCAAGACCCTGTCCTTTGATCAATTTAGTAGGATTTATGACCATGTTATATTCCAGAATCTTGGTTATCCATCTTCCCCTTTTTCCTTCACTAACTGGTTGAACCGAAATTTCCTTGACAACACTACTTGGAACATATGCAATATTCTTAAAATGTAGAACATACACTCTAAAAGACTTCAATCCTTTCACCAGAGCATAGGCCTGTTTCTCCATGATTTCATATTTTAATTCTGAATACCTTAGAGTTTTACTGAAGAAAGAATAAGGTTGTTCATACCCTTCATCATTTCTTTGCAACGAAACAACAACAATGGTATCTTTAGATGCAAATCAAAAAATCAGAAACTCTTTAGAGTAATTAGAACTGATGAGGACAAGAGCCTTAATTAAAGCTTGCTTAATCTTCTCAAATGATTCCTTTGCTTTAGGTATCCACTTGATTTCTACATCTTTCTTCAACATATTAGTAATAAGCTTGATGATTTCTTCAAAATTGGGTATAAATCTTCTTAAAAAATTGATTTTACCTATGAAGGATTGGATAGACTTCTTATTCCTTGGAATGTATATCTTCTAGATTGATCAGGGATATTTTCATCAGGTGACTTATTAAAGAATTGTATTAAATGAACATAAACAAAATTACACCACAAAGAAGGAAAAGATCAAAAGGAAAGAGACATAATCATGAAATATGAACACAAAGAACTTGATAACGGAGTTCGTCCCTGGTGGACTACATCTCCAGGCCCTGCTCTCGGTATTTTTATTAACTCCACAAAAGAATTGGGAAAAATACATAAGTATACCTCATTTTGGATTTAAGCTATAGACGCTTTGCTCAGATCATAAAATTAACACCACCATTGCGTTTGTGGCGTCGTTTTATCTAAAACTGACTGTCTCCACACCTTGATCCGAGTTTGTCACTTTCAAGCCCAAGAGACACCTCTTCCTTGGTTCCCATGCCACTGCTTCTACAATAAATGACTGGAAAATCTTGAACTGCATGCCCAGTATGTCTCAAAAACTACACCCAAATCCATACCATACGAACGCGCTTGGTCTCACATGTCTCTCTTGTCCCCAAATGCACTGATTGAGGGCCTCCTTATATAATATTTTTTGGCAGTTATGCCATAAAGATGGTGGTTGGCTCATTGGTTATGGAGGATAAGTTTAGAATGTAGGTTAGTAGAGGTCCCAGGGTAAAATCCCACTGGCCTCCCCTTTTTATACAATGTTTACAACAAGATTTTGGCGCGCCCTACCAAATCTGGCGGGCGGCCACTAGAATGGCGGATGGTTTGGCGGAGGCGGCTAGAATGGTAGAACATGTGTTATATGTGGCGGAAGGTTCCATTTGTTGGGGTATGGTAATGTGGCTTAACATATAACTACAAGCTGGGCCGAAGGCCTAGCCCCTTTCCTTTTGCGCCCAAATGAAACATTAAACTTAAATAAAAATTTCACCATGTTACAAACAAGGTACATGTAGTGGTGTATTGGTTGGTGCGGAATGTGAGGAGGTCAAGGGTTCAACTCCAGTGGAGTCATAATTTTTTTTATACATTCCAACCATTGGAGGGGTGCCATGTGGCAGCCCATGACTGAGCCACATGGCACCATATCATTTTCCCATGAATCTGACACTTGTCACAACCTGATTTGCCCACATGTTTACCATCAATATGTACGACCTTGCCATGTCATCGCATGCCAACTCAACACTGTGCTATGTCATTTGTACGAATTTTCCACGTGTCACCCTTGCAATGGTTCCATGTGTCACCTTGACCTTTTGACTTTTTGACCAAGTTTGACCTAAACTTTGACCACTTATATATTTTGATCCGTAACTCCGTTTGATGAGTTGTTTGCGTCATTAGAAAGCTTGTGACACACTCTTCACGATCATGTCGTTTTAACTAAGTTTTGGGAACTTTGAAGTTTTTCCCTTTCTCTGTCTGTTGAAGCCATTCTAAGCATTCTAAGTTGCCTCTATAAGTTCTGAGTTGTTCTTATCCTTCTCAGAATCATTTTTGGATCATGCCTTCCCATTGAGAGCCTTTTGGACCACCAAAAGCTTTCATCAATCAACTGGTAAATGAGGGAAGAGTACCCTCACTTTGTCCTTCTCAATCCACTTTGACTTGCCTAGATGTGTGCCCTTTAAGCCTACATGAAGATAATCAACATCACCCCTGCGTGAATTTTTTGTCCTTCTGTCCAGGATGATATCTTCCTGTAACTCATCCAAGTAGTCAGGGGAAAACTCATCAACTGAAGGTATTGAAACTTCTTCATCCTAATCCATGATCATGGGAGGCTAAAAAATTTTCAAGTTCTCTACGTTCACAACAGAGTAAAACGACATATAAGGTGGAAGATCAAAATGAAAAGCATTAGTGCCTCTTTTCTCCAAAATAGTGAAGGGTCCATATCGGATGGGATTGAGTTTCTTGCCTTCACCCTTCAATTGTTCCTTGTTGATATGAATCCATATCCGGTCTCCAACCTGGAACTGATGATCAACCATGTTCTTGTCATGTCGAGCTTTATACTGTGCTTGACTCTTCTCCAACTGTTCCTTGATTTCCTGGTGTATTTGTTGGATCCTTTGAATGAATGTGAAAGCTTTGTCCTCTATTCGTTCTTCATTCACATCGACATCTCTCCCACACATCAAGTCTAAAGGAACCTTTTGGTAGGTACCCAAAAAAAGTCTCAAAAGGTGAACTCTGAGTGGATGAATGTAAAGCTTGGTTATAAGCATATTGAACATAGGGTATCTATTCATACCATAACTTAGGATGCTTGCTGCAGTAGCCTTGAAGCAAAAGTACCATTGTTTTGTTTACCACTTTTGTCTGTCCGTCGATCTGTGGATGAAAATAAATGCTCCTCTTCAATTTAGTGTCCATCATTCCCTACAAGCTAGTCCAAAAATCCCCAAGGAATCGAGTATATTGATCCAAGACAATGGACGTGGGTAACCCAAAGTGAACCCAAACATACTGAAAAAAGAGATTAGCAGTCTGCTCAACAGTGATTTGCTTTTTACATGGCATCAAGATACATATCTTGCTGAACCTATCCACTACGACATACAAATAATCATGACCCCCTTTGGTCATTGGTAAACCCCCTACAAAATCCATGGAAATTCTTTTCCATGGATGGGATGGAATAGGAAGTGGTAAGTATAGCCCCAATTTTCTATTATTGGGCTTACAAGTAGAACAAATCACACACCCCTTTACATATTTAGTTACAATTTCTTTCATTTGAGGCCAATAACAAAACCTCTACAAATGAGCCATAGTTTTTCCTACCCCGAAATGCTTCGATACAAGAGAAGTATGAGCTTCTCGTATTAAATGGACTCATTCACTTGTAGGAATATATAACTCCCCAAGATGATAGAGTAACTTTCCCTGCAGACAATAGTTCTCTACCTGTGCACCATGGGTTAGCTTCTCATATACTTCTTTAAAATATTCATCGATGACATATTGCTCTACATAGAAATCATGAGATAAAGAAGTATTCTTCAAAATAATAGAGGCAACAATGGGAGGTCTATAAAGCATATCGGCTACCTTGTTACTTGTACCCTTCTTGTACTTGATTACCGAATGAAATTGTTGTAGAAAATCCATCCATCTGTAGTGTCGATATTGTTGCAGTTTGGTATGTGCTTGAAGATATTGTAAGGGATGGTGATCTATATGTATGATGGTCTCCTTCCCTAACAAGTAGTGCTTCCATTTCTTTACGCTTTGAACTAATGCATATAACTCTTTATCATATGTAGGATAGTTAACAACATCTTGGTTAAAAGTCTCAGAGTGGTAAAATATAGGCTTATGATATTGCATCAATACTGCACCCATAGCGTATTCGTTGGAATCTATCTCGATCTCAAAACGTTGTTGAAGATTCAATAGTGATAATATTGGTGCGGTAATGATCTTCTCCTTCAAAATGTTGAAATCTTTTTGTTTCTTTCCTTCCCACTGCAAAGTGTTCTCCACACTGGTTAAGGCATGCAAAGGAGATACTATAAAGGATAAGTTGGGAATGAATCTCCTCCAATACTGGAATGAACCCAAGAAGCTCTGGATCTTGGTCACACTTTTTGGCTCAGGCCATTTTACAATTACTTTAATCTTGGAAGGATCAATCTTCAATTGTCCTCCTCCCACAATATGACCTAAGTATACAAGTGCAGTCTTGCCAAATTCACATTTAGAAATTTTCACATACAACGTTTCCCTTTGCAAAGTATCCAATACTTGTTTTACATGCCTTACATGTTCATCCCAAGTCTCGCTAAAAACAAGAATGTCGTCTAAATATACAATCACAAAGTCATCCAGGAAATGCCCGAGTACATCATTCATCACACGCATGAAAGTTGTCGGAGAATTACAAAGCCCAAACGACATAACTAACCACACAAACAATCCATGTTTGGTTTTAAAGACAGTCTTCCATGCATCCTATTTTGTGACCCTGATTTGATGATATCCACTGTGCAAATCCAACTTAGTGAAATAAACAACGTTCTTAAACTGATCAAGTAAATCATCTATGTGAGGAAGAGGGTATCGATTTTTCACCATGATTTTATTTAAAGCCCGGTAATCGACACACATTCTCCATGTGCCATCTTTCTTTGGCACCATCATGATCAGAGAACCACAAGGAGATGAACTGGGCCTGATGACCCCTTGATACAATAATCCTTGTACCTACTTCTTGATCTCTGTCATCTCCACAACTGACATCCTGTATATGCCCACATTAGGAAGAGGAGAATCTCGCTGAAGATGTATCTCATGTTGGATTTCCCTCTTAGGAGGTAATCCATCTAGTTCCTGAAAAATATCATCATACTTAGAAGCAATATCAATTAATTCCTGTTTATGAGATGAATCACATCCTTGGAAAGCGTCGGATGTCCCAACATCCTTCTCTTTGATGACCATGAGTACATATCTCTTATTAGTGGGTATGAGTCTTTTCATTTGTCCTTCACTAACAAGTGTCGTATTTACCCTCATGCTGCGAGCTCTAACAATATATTGCACTCCCCCTTTAGTAAGGTGGTAGTTGTTCTCATGAAGAAAGAAGATTTATTTTCTATCATAAAGATAAGGACTTCCCAACACTATGCCGCATGTATCAAGTGATACAACATCCAAATCCACTTCATCAATCAACTTTGAAGCAATAGAAAATTTGATCCTACATTGTTTGGTGACATTAAGCTTTGCTTCATCACATACCCAACCAAGAGGGTAAGGCTTTGGATGTGGTTTCATTTCAAGACCCATCTTATCGACAAGTGCTTCAGGTATTAAGTTTACTTGGGAACCTGGATCAAATATTGTATCTATCTTATTATGTTTAGATACAACTCATATATGAAATAACTCATTCCTCTTTCATTCATCAATATGAGATTCATCATTGGAACTTGAACTAGCATGAAATAAATCTTTACTTTGTACTCTAGCCATTGTGATATTTCCTTCATTTCCTGATTCGGAACCAAGATCCTACTACACTGTAGCAATGGTCTTTGTCTTCCCCTTTCCACCGAAATGTTTTGGTTTCTTTTCTGGATGTAGTTTCCAACAGTGTTCTTCATCATGACCGCTCTTCTTGCAATGAGTGCAATATGGTTTTCCTCCTTCTCTCGTTATTGTAGCGGTCTTCTTGTCCTTCCTTTTAAACTTCTTGAAATTCCTGTGCGGGAAATTGGAAGGTTTCTTTTTGGGATCTTCTTGAACATGTTTCCCCCTGTTCTCAAGGTGAGTGGCTTGCACACAAACTTCGTCAAGACTAGTGGGGTTAAACAAGAGAAAAGTATGATGAATATAATTGTGAAGTGTGCCAATATACTTCATTAAAGTTTCATAAGAATCCAAAGGAATGTTCAATGCAGGAGCTTTCTTCCTAAATTCTTCTGTGAAACTTTGTATAGTTTGACCTTTACTCTGCCTCAAAATTTTCCATTCCACCATTGTTTTATGTAAATACCCTAATGTATAGAACTGCTTCCTTATCTCTGTTTTAAATCCCGACCATGAGGAAAGAAGAATACCACACCTACTTATGTCTTGTAGTTTATTCTCCCACCATACGAGAGCGGTGCCTTCGAACCAAAGAGAAGCCAATTGCACTTTAACTTCCTCTTCATCAATATGTTGAACACAACAATATACTTCAACTTGTCGGATCCAATTGTCTAGTTTTTCAAGATTAGCATCTCCATTTAACATAGGTGAAAAAAACTTTACATCAAGCTTTAATAATGCTTTATTAAAAGAGGCTTTATGGTTAGAATGATAAGAGTGATGAGAATGCTCAGAGGAAGAAGAACTAGAACTTGAAGGTGAAGATGGAGGCTCAAGAGGATCTCTTCCAACCCCTTGGTTTACCGAAGCATCATCATCTGGTGGTGCTTCATTTTTCTTCCCTTTCTTCTTCATCCTCTTTTCGTAATCTCCATACATTCGTTCGACCATTTATGGCATGCGATAAAATACCATGTGAAAGGTTTTCTCTTATTCATCACGCTTGTCCTCTTCTGCCATATTCTTCCTTCGGGATGCACGACCAACTTCGGGATTGAAAGTATTAAGAGTTCCTTCACCCTCCTTATGTTTGGCCCTAGTAAGCATTCATACTCAACAAGTCAAGTCAAAGACAACTACTCTGATACCAACATGATCCGAGATCTTTTCGTGAGGTGACTTATTAAATAATTGTATTAAATGAGAATAAACAAAAGTACAGCATAAAGAAGGAAAAGATCAAAAGGAAAGAGACACAATTATGCAATATGAACACAAAGAACTTGATAACAGAGTTTGTCCCTGGTGGAATACGTCTTCGAGTCCTCCTCTCAAACGGGTAGGTATTTTCATTAACTCCACAAAAGAATTGGGAAAAATACATAAGTATACCTCATTCTAGAGTTAAGATAGAGAATCTTTGCTCAGATCAGAAAACTAACACCACCACTGCGTTCGTGGCATTGTTTTACCTAAAAATTATTGTCTTCACGCCTCGATCCGAGTCTATCACTTTCAAGCCCAAGAGACACCTCTACCTCGATTACCCTGCCACTGCTTCTGCAATAAATGAATGGAAAATCTTGAACTGTGTGCCCAGTCTGTCTCAAAAACTGCACCCAAATCTATACCGTATGGGCACGCTTGGTCTCACATGTCTCTCATGTCCTCGAATGCACTGACTGAGGGCCTCCTTATATAATATTTCGTGGCGGTTATGCCATAAAGATGGCGGTTGGCACATTGGTTAAGGAGACTAAGTTTAGAACGTAGGTTAGCGGAGGTCTCAGGGTTGAATCCCATGGGCCTCCCCTTTTTATACAATGGTTACAACAAGATTTTGGTGTGCCCTGCCAAATCTGGTGGGCGGCCACTAAAATGGCAGATGGTTTGGCGGAGGCGGCTAGAATGGCAGAACATGTGTTATATGTGGTGGAAGTTTCCATTCGTTGGGGTATGGTCATGTGGCTTAACATATAACTAGGGGTTGGGTCGAAGGCTTAGCCCCTTTCCTTTAGCACCCAAATGAAACATTAAACTGAAATAAAAATTTCACCATATTACAAACAAGGAACATGTAGTAGTGTATTGGTTGGCGTGAAATGTGAGGCCTTTGGATTGGAGGAGGTCAAGGGTTCAACTCCAGTGGAGTCATAAAAATCTTGCTACATGCCAACCATTAGAGGGGTGGCACGTGGCAGCCCATGACTGGGCCATGTGGCACCATATCATTTGCCCATGAAACTGACACTTGTCACAACCTGATTTACCCACGTTTATGCCATTAATCTCTACGAACTTTCTACGTCATCCCATGCCAACTTAGAACTATGCCACGTGTCACCTTTGCAGTGGTGTCATGTGTCACCTTGACCTTTTGACTTTTTGACCTGCACTTTGACCGCTTATATATTTTGATCCGTAACTCTGTTTGACTAGCCATTTGCGTCGTTAGAAAATTCGCGATCATGCCATTTTAACTGAGTTTTGGAAACTTTGAATTTTTTCCCTTTCTCTGTCTGCTGAAGCCATTTTGAGCATTCTAAGTTGCCTCTGTAAGTTCTGAGTTGTTGTTAGCCTTCTCTGGATCCTTTTTGGATCATGGATGGCCTTTACTCTTTCAGGATCTATCTTGATTCCTTCTGGTGAAACAATATGTCCTAAGAGTTTTCCTTCCTCCATGGCAAAATGAGACTTTTTAGGGTTTAATGATATGCCATACCTTCTACTACTTTAGATGTTGCAAGTGCTCATCATCAGATGTCGAGAAAATAGTAATGTCATCAAGATAAATAACCATCAATTTTTCTTTCTCACCAATGAATGTAATGTCCATAGCTCTCTCGAATGTTGCTCCGACATTCATGAGTCCAAAAGACATTTTTTCATACATGAAAATGCCCCAAGGACTTATAAAAGTTTTCTTCTTTTTATATATAATCCATTTTAGGTAATGGATAATTATCCTTTAGGGAACACCTGTTCAAATTTCTAAATTCTACACAAAGCCTTATCTCTTCCTTCTAAATTTATATATAACGCATAGTATAAACGTTTGACGTATATGCATTTTTATGATATTTTTGTTTGTTGAAATTGTAAGTATACATTGTACAATTTAGAAATATTAAAGATTGTAGAGGTTGAAATATGCCATCCTCCAAACCGTTCAGCTCCTCCACTTCCATAGAGTGCCCACTAGGGTTGGGGAGTTGTTCCACTGTGTCCGCAATGTCCACTTCCATAGAGTGCTCGCTAGGGTTGCGAAGTTGTTCCATTGTGTCTGTGCGTCTGTGTGTGGGCACTCCCAAAGAGTTGTCGATATCATTATGGGCAGCTTTCTTTACTACAGTAATCATTTTACTCAATCTCATAATCACAACAAGCACAGTTACCAAAATAAGCACCACAACAAGCACAGCTACTACAGTAGGAAGAGGCGATGCGTTGGATTGAATTCAAGGGATCAGGGGGAGGGGGACGGGGAGGCGGAGCGGGAGGGTAAAAATCCATTACTGGATCAGGGGAAAAAGAATTGAAGGGATCAGTGGTAGCGGAACAGTACTATATTTGAGGATTTACCATTCTAAATTGGCAGAAGAATGTGAGATGCAAAGGAAAGCAGAAAAATAATGGGCAGCGCCAGCAGCAACCCGTGCCAATCGATGCCACCAATGCCAGAATTCTGATATCTGGCTTGACCAAAGAACAAAAATGGGTAGCGAAATCCGCTTTTGACCAATCACCCACGAACATAAAGATATTGTCAATTCATATTAAAACATTATATTGTTCCTTCATACGTACGTCTTGCAATTGTTTTTATACTTCTACATTTCAAACTTCACGTCATCCGCCATTTCAAATTATAATATTAATATTTACATACTAGCACAGCCACATTTCAAATAATAATATTAATATTTACATACTAGCACAGTCACAATTATGGCAGCCACATAACTGTGGCTGATGAAAGCAGAAAGGCAATTTAGATGTACAGAATGTTATTTAATTTACCATCTATTAAATTTGTTTATAAGTAATGCAAAGGTTTTCAAATTAGTTAATACTGTATTCATTCAAGACTTAACAAAGTCATCCTGTATCAAAAGTTTTTAAAATTTTATAATATTTGATGTTTAGATATGTAATTTTACATATTTGAAGGATGCTATTCTACAGTGGTTACATTGTTAAAGATAATATTAATTAAATAAAGATTGCAAATGATGACATTTATATTAATAAAGATTATGGAATGTTAATAGTTTTCAAAATGACTATTAATATTTTGCAATCTTTAATACAATTAAAGATAAACAAATATTCTTAAACAATTGATGAGATTTATTATCCTTATACAATGTAAATGCAAAAAACTATTCAATTGCAGAAATTATGTATTAGGGTTTAAAAACATTAAGATTATATATTAGGGTTAGGGTTTGTAATTTAATAAATACTGAATTAAATTGCATTATGGAGATCTTTGAATATATTTAAATTGCCTATCAACTTTCATCAATTACAATTATGTGACAGTAAGAGTTTTAACTACTTTTACTTCTCTCCTTTAATTTCAAAAAATATTTTGAAATTCAAGTAAAAATTATGATATGTCGTCTTTGACTATGAAGTAAAAGTTATGATATGTCGTGCTTGACTATGAAGGATTTGTTTCGAGGTCAAGATTTATGGGAAATACTCGATAATGGTTATGTGGAACCAGTAGACCAGGCAGCATACAATGTACTCACACAAGCTGAGATAGATGTCTTGAAAGATCAAAGAAAAAAAGATGGAAATGTGTTGTTTTACATACATCAAGCCATGCATGAGAGCATTCTTCCAAGAGTTGCATCAACAAAGAAAGCCAAGGAAGCATGGGACACATTACAAACCTCTTATCGGGGTATGGACAAAGTAAAGACTGCAAAACTGTAGATTCCTAGAAGAGATTTTGAAACCATGTAATGAAAGATTCAGACACCATAGATTCATTCTACACCCATATCATTGGATTGATAAATCAGATTAAGTTTCATGGTGAAACCATAGAAGACAAAAAAATTGTTGAGAAGGTACTTATGAGTCTTCCTCCTAAGTTTGATACCCTTTTTGTGACTCTAGAAAAAGGAAAAGACTTGGGTCAGTTCAACCTAGATGAACTGGAAGCTTCCCTCATCAATCATGAACAGAGATTGAATAGGTCAAATATGTCATTAGAGAATGCATTTTCCACGCAGTCATCTATAAGACGTGTAAGAGGAAGGGGGAGAGCTAACTCTAGAGGCAGAGGAAGAAGTTCTGACAGAAGTGGATGCAATAGCAATCCTGGAAATAATGGTGGAAGAAGTCAAAACCCAAGTACCAACGAGTCAAGTTGTCAAAGAACTGACAAATCAAAGATTCAATGTCATTACTGTAAAAAGTATGGACATTATGCATATGAGTGCATAAAGAGACATTACAATCAGAACAAGCAAAGTCAAGACCAGTCACACATCGCAAATAACCAAACACGCCCTATGTTTATGGCACGTGTTGTAGAAATGCCTATAGTGTCACCAATTCAATGCAATATTTCTCAAGCAAGTCCTTGTGACATATGGTATTTAGATTCAGGCTGTGGTAACCACATGACAAGAAACATATAATTGTTTTCTAGTTTGGATGAGTCAGTCCAAACAAAGGTTATAGTACTTGGAACAGATATCCAAGTCATTGTCTTAGGAAAATGCATTATAAACATTTTAACTAAGCAAGGAGAACTGAAATTTATGTTTGATGTATATTGTGTTTCTCGTCTGAAGCATAATATGATGAGTATAGGAAATTTTTTACATAAAGGATACATAAACCACATGGAAGATAATCACTGTGTGAGCATGGATAAATGCCCAAGCAATATACTTATTGCAAAAATCCGGATGACAAGTAACATGATGTTCCCATTTACATTGCAGCCATCCAAGAAGAAGAATACAACACAAATTGTTGGTAAAGGAAAAAGTGCACAGTCAGACACTGCATTTACAGTAGAAAGGGAGCATAGTTCTAATGAAGAAAATAGTGCATAGTATCAAGAAAGGAGAAAATGGCACATAGATAAAGGCAACATTATAATCTGAAATACATGATGATTCCTGGTTATGGAATTTTATATTTGGACATTTAAACTTTGGAGTTTTGAAGCTGCTACACACAAAGGATATGGTAAAAGGCTTACCATTGATTGAAAAACCAGAAAGGATATGTGAAGGATGCATATTTGGCAAGCAACACATGGAATCATTTCCAGTTGGCAAGACTTACAGAGAAAAAGCTCCACTAGAAATTATACATTCACACATTTGTGGACCAATGCAAACAACATCCATAGGAGCCAGTACATATTTTATGACATTCATTGATGATTTTTCAAGAAAGACATGGATTTATTTCCTAAATCATAAATATGACGAATTGGGTTATTTTCAAGAGTTTAAATCACTTGTGGAAAAGAAGAGTGGTTACTACATCAAGTGTCTAAGAACAAATAGAGGAGGAGAATACATGTCAAGAGAATTTCAGAACTTTTGTAAAGTTCATGTCATCTACAGGAAATTTACTGTGCGATATAGACCACAACAGAATGGTGTCACAGAGAGAAAGAATAGAACCATCATGGAAATGGCATGCAGTATATTGACAGCTAAACATTTGTCAAATGAGTATTGGGCTGAGGTCGTAGAAACTGCAGTATACATATTGAATAGATGTTTGACAAAGAGTGTGAAGAATAGAGTTCCTTAGGAAGCTTGGACAGGTTCAAAGTATAATGTGGCACACTTAAATGTTTTTGGTTGTGTCACATACGGACATGTTCAAGATGAACTTTGAAGGAAGATGGACAACAAAGGAAATAAATGTATATTTGTAGGGTATTCTGAAGAAACAAAAGGATATAAGTTGTATGACCCTGTTGCAAGAAAAGTCATAATCAGCGGCAATGTTTAGTTCATGGAGAATGAAGCATGGGATGGAACCATAGAAAAGACTATAAAAATTATTGACGTGATGGAGCATGATGACACAAAATATGAAAGGGTTCAAACACCATGTGCAGGTCAGTGTGTAGTCCCATCTACATCTAGCATTACAATGCAAATTACCACACAACAAACACCAACAAGCAGTGCAAGTAGTTCTACATATCCAGATCCAACTTTATCAAGTCTGTTACCAAGAAAGACAAGAAGTCTATGCGACATCTATAATTAAGATGCATCAAATTCATTTTCAGTTTTTTCTCTATTTTCACAAATAGATGATTCATTAACCTTTGAAGAAGCTGTCAAAAATGATGTATGGGAACAAGCTATGGATGAATAAATTAGATGCACATAGAACAATAAAAAATGGAATTTGGTTAATGTACCTGAAGACAAGGACTTTATAAGTGTCAAGTGGATTTATAAAATCAAGCAAGATGTAGAAGGAAATGTACAAAAGTACAAGGCAAGGTTAGTTGCAAGAGGCTTTACACAACAACCTGGAATTGATTTCAATGAAACATTTGCACTAGTTGCGTGCATGGACACAGTCAGAACCGTGTTAGCTATTGTTGCGAAGTACAAATGGCCAATTTATCAGATGGATGTAAAGTCAACATTCTTGAATGGAAACTTAGAAGAAGAAGTATATGTTGAAAAACCACAAGGTTATGAGGTTGCAGGAAAAGAAGACAAAGTATACATATTGAAGAAAGCACTATATGGATTAAAGCAATATCTAAGATCTTGGTACAATTGCATAGATTCCTATCTCACATAGAATGGATTTCGAAGAAATGAAAATGATACAACACTGTACATCAAATCAAATGAGCAAGGTAATGTGTTAATTGTTTGTTTATATGTGGATGATTTGATATTTACAGCTGATTTTGGCATAGAAGAATTCAAGAGAGTCATGAAGGATGAATTTGAAATGACTGATTTAACGTTTATGAGATGATTTCTAGGAATAGAAGTGCACCAGTCCAAAACCGACATATTTATCTTACAGTCCAAGTATGCGAATGAAATATTGAAAAGATTCAATATATTGAATTAAAAAGCAACACCAACACTTGTCATAATAGTATTAAAGTTAAGCAACGAAGATAAAGGGTCCAAGGTGGATCCCACACTGTTTAAAAGAATGGTACAGAACAACAAGACATGATATTATATATGGAGTGAGCCTAATTTCAAGGTTCATGGAAACTCCAAAAGAATCACATTGGAAAGTAGGAAAGACAATCTAGAGATATGTGAATGGAACAATAGATTTTGGCATTAAGTACTCCACTTCAAAAGATTTCAGACTCACTAGATGCACTGACAATGATTGTGGAGGAAGCACTGATGACAGTAAAAGTACATTTAGGTACACATTTCATTTTGGAATAGGTATGGTATCATGGGAATCAAGAAAGAAGCCCATAGTAACTCTTTCTTCAGCATAATCAGAGTATGTCGCAGCTACAAGCGCAGCTTGTCAAGTAGTATGGATGAGAAGGATGTTAAAGGATTTGTTGCAGGAACAACAAGAACCAAAAACAATTTTCTGTGACAATAATTCAGGCATCATGTTATCAAAGAATCATGTGTTTCACAAGAAAACCAATCATATTGATACAAGGTATCATTTCATTAGAGAATTGGTGAATAACAGAGAGATCTGTTTAGAGTTTTGCAGGTCAAAATAACAAGTCACAGACATTTTAACAAAGGTTTTGGCAAGAGATGCATTTCAACATCTGCATAGTAGTCTGGGAGTCCATGCAGTAACAAATGAGTGGCAGTAAAATTGTAAACTAAAATTTTGATGTAATTTTCTTTTGTAATCCCTCCTACTTATAATTAAGGGGGAGTGTTGGAAAGTGTAATTACAATTCGGTGAGATCTTTACGTCTCTGCTGATTTGAATTTCATTCAGTTTAATTGTCAGTAGTAGTCTAACAGTCTGCAAGTGCAAAGTTGCACATTTACTCAAAAGTCAGTCGGCAAGGAGGAGAGATATAAATGGAGCCAATTTCTATCTTCTTGAATTAAATTAAGTGGTTGAAGAGTCATTCATAGTTATGGTAGTGTTTAATGTTGAGTCGGTCTTAGTTTCTGTAGGAAGTCTCATTCAGAGTCTATGTAAGCCCGAGTCATTTAGTTAGTCAGATGATGAACTATGCAAAGTAGAAAAGAGAGGTAGAGAAGAACAACTGAGAACCAACAACAACTGAGGAGTGTAAGAAGTCTAAGTTTGTAAATTCAATGGAAGAAGTCATTGGAGCCGAAGCTCATCTCTGTATTTGTATTTTGTATTTGCGAACATCATCGAAGTTTATTAATATCATGCTTTTTGTGTATTGACAAGTTACTGTCTTATTTCTAACTTTATGTGCTAAGCACATCATAGTGTTATTCCGCATTTATAAATCATTTCATTAAGTGTGTGTATTCACAATGTGCAACAAAATGACCAGTCTATTCACTGCACAATGGTTTTGAGAACTCTGTCATGTAGCTTGTTTGGTGCGTAGTATTTTAAACTGCATTGCATAGAGTATATTGCGTGCACCATCGACCCAACGTAGTCAATCCCAAGATTTACTATACTTGACTCCCACCGCCTCATTGTTTGAAACAATGTCTCCATTCCATGTTTAAATTAAATTACCCATGAATTCGAAGTCGAATATTATATGGAGCAATTGCCCATATCTAATTTTCTTATTAGTGGTAGCAGTTATTGCTATTGCGTGTAAACTATATCAACAATGTGGATTGGTGGTGTATATCATGGCTTTTTTTCATCTATAAATACGAGTACGAGTGAAAACAATGTAGATTATGAAACCTCCGGTGTTACGAAAGTTAAGTACTTGGTAGTGCATAGAGGAGGAGTGGAGAAGCTCTAATCCTTTCTCTGCATTGGAAATTTGTAGATGGAAAAGGGAAGGGTGGGTTGTTTTGGACTAAGGTTTTTAATTTGATTATCAATGAGCAAGTTAATTAATATATCGAAACCCTATATACCAACGATATCCCTATTGTGTATATTTTTAAACCTCTGGTGTTCCAAAAGTAAAGTACTTGTGAGTGCATGGAGGAGAGGAGAAGCTCTAGTCCTCACTCTACATCGACAATTTGTAGATAGTAAAGGGAAGGGTGGGATGTTTTGGACTAAGGTTTTTATTTTGATTATCAATGGGGAAGCTAATTGAGAAATTGAAACCCCAAATACCAATGATATCCCTGGAATTTGGATATGTGGGTATGAATGTTATCACTACATTTGATCTTAATAGAGGGATGAATCACTTTGTGTGATTTGAAATCTTGGGTGAATTAGAAATGTTTATTCCTATAGTGATAAAACAAAATTGAAACCTATCTTCATAAAACTGTAGTTAAACAAGTAACAATGATCCACAAAATTGATAAAAATCTATTTAAATAATAACTCTTATGTCCAGAGTTTGATCCCATAGCTACAGTTGATCTACATCATCTACAATAGTGTTGTGAGTTATAATTTGGAATCTAAATCTTCATGACATCCTGTGATGAGGGTTAAGAGGTTAGTATATTGAGACTAAGGCCAACTTAACAGATTATCAAGCCCTAAAACCATCACATATGGAATTTCAACAATGAAAGTAAATCCTTAAAAAGAAGAGTGCATAAATCAAGTGAACCTCTAATGAAAGTAAATACCTAAATCGGAAGAGTTCACATTGGCATTTTTCTCTATACATTTCTGGGTTTTTCAATACATGAAGATAGGACTGATGGTTTTGGCTTGTAATCTTTATCCATCATCTGCAAAACAATTACAGATCGAAGGTTATGGATTGTAAGCTTTATCCATCATCTACAAAACAATTACAGACAAAGTTGTATTAGAATCTTTCTTATCATAGATTTCTGGAAGGTGCATGCGGCTCCACTCTAAATGTTACCACGGGTTGGTCTTCTTATATGAAATGTGAAACATTACTTGTTAAGGAGAGGAAGCTAGTAGACGCACCGACATTCGGTAAATAATGCATCATGTATGCCACCAACACATGGTAAGGCGTAGACGCACAGACATTCGGTAAAGAACACATCATGTATGCCACCAACACGTGGTCAGGCATATATGAAACCTGAAACCTTACTTGTTAAGGAGAGAATGCTAGCAGACACACCATTCATTCGTGGAATTTGGCAAAGAACGCATTCCTCATCCCACCACGTTTGTGGCATTTGGTAAAGAACACATTCCTCATCCCACCAATAGGTGGTAAAGAAAATCAGTGACACTTCAAATATACCTAGTAAAAAACTCTAAACTTTCTCCATTTAAAATAAAAAACACTCAAGGGATCGTGATTAAAATGGGCATTAATAATCTGATTGATCAATATTATGCTAATCACCTTATTCACTATTTTTAATGATGAACAAACATGTTTTGTCATGGAAGGAAGTTAATAGTTGATATCACAACCCTTAATTTATTGTGACGACCAAGAATATTCTCATGATATGAAATCATGTCCATTAAAATATCATGTGTGATTAAAATCCTATTAACCATTTCCAATAGGTGTACCCCTATCGACCTAATTAAATATATAAAATAATATCAAACTTCATTTCAAATTATAATATTAATATTTATATATTAAATAATATATAAAGATACACCATCTAGAGACACCCTG
>ML796179.1:191359-214126 GCA_009831015.1 Picea engelmannii
CACACTGGTTAAGGCATGCAAAGGAGATACTATAAAGGATAAGTTGGGAATGAATCTCCTCCAATACTGGAATGAACCCAAGAAGCTCTGGATCTTGGTCACACTTTTTGGCTCAGGCCATTTTACAATTACTTTAATCTTGGAAGGATCAATCTTCAATTGTCCTCCTCCCACAATATGACCTAAGTATACAAGTGCAGTCTTGCCAAATTCACATTTAGAAATTTTCACATACAACGTTTCCCTTTGCAAAGTATCCAATACTTGTTTTACATGCCTTACATGTTCATCCCAAGTCTCGCTAAAAACAAGAATGTCGTCTAAATATACAATCACAAAGTCATCCAGGAAATGCCCGAGTACATCATTCATCACACGCATGAAAGTTGTCGGAGAATTACAAAGCCCAAACGACATAACTAACCACACAAACAATCCATGTTTGGTTTTAAAGACAGTCTTCCATGCATCCTATTTTGTGACCCTGATTTGATGATATCCACTGTGCAAATCCAACTTAGTGAAATAAACAACGTTCTTAAACTGATCAAGTAAATCATCTATGTGAGGAAGAGGGTATCGATTTTTCACCATGATTTTATTTAAAGCCCGGTAATCGACACACATTCTCCATGTGCCATCTTTCTTTGGCACCATCATGATCAGAGAACCACAAGGAGATGAACTGGGCCTGATGACCCCTTGATACAATAATCCTTGTACCTACTTCTTGATCTCTGTCATCTCCACAACTGACATCCTGTATATGCCCACATTAGGAAGAGGAGAATCTCGCTGAAGATGTATCTCATGTTGGATTTCCCTCTTAGGAGGTAATCCATCTAGTTCCTGAAAAATATCATCATACTTAGAAGCAATATCAATTAATTCCTGTTTATGAGATGAATCACATCCTTGGAAAGCGTCGGATGTCCCAACATCCTTCTCTTTGATGACCATGAGTACATATCTCTTATTAGTGGGTATGAGTCTTTTCATTTGTCCTTCACTAACAAGTGTCGTATTTACCCTCATGCTGCGAGCTCTAACAATATATTGCACTCCCCCTTTAGTAAGGTGGTAGTTGTTCTCATGAAGAAAGAAGATTTATTTTCTATCATAAAGATAAGGACTTCCCAACACTATGCCGCATGTATCAAGTGATACAACATCCAAATCCACTTCATCAATCAACTTTGAAGCAATAGAAAATTTGATCCTACATTGTTTGGTGACATTAAGCTTTGCTTCATCACATACCCAACCAAGAGGGTAAGGCTTTGGATGTGGTTTCATTTCAAGACCCATCTTATCGACAAGTGCTTCAGGTATTAAGTTTACTTGGGAACCTGGATCAAATATTGTATCTATCTTATTATGTTTAGATACAACTCATATATGAAATAACTCATTCCTCTTTCATTCATCAATATGAGATTCATCATTGGAACTTGAACTAGCATGAAATAAATCTTTACTTTGTACTCTAGCCATTGTGATATTTCCTTCATTTCCTGATTCGGAACCAAGATCCTACTACACTGTAGCAATGGTCTTTGTCTTCCCCTTTCCACCGAAATGTTTTGGTTTCTTTTCTGGATGTAGTTTCCAACAGTGTTCTTCATCATGACCGCTCTTCTTGCAATGAGTGCAATATGGTTTTCCTCCTTCTCTCGTTATTGTAGCGGTCTTCTTGTCCTTCCTTTTAAACTTCTTGAAATTCCTGTGCGGGAAATTGGAAGGTTTCTTTTTGGGATCTTCTTGAACATGTTTCCCCCTGTTCTCAAGGTGAGTGGCTTGCACACAAACTTCGTCAAGACTAGTGGGGTTAAACAAGAGAAAAGTATGATGAATATAATTGTGAAGTGTGCCAATATACTTCATTAAAGTTTCATAAGAATCCAAAGGAATGTTCAATGCAGGAGCTTTCTTCCTAAATTCTTCTGTGAAACTTTGTATAGTTTGACCTTTACTCTGCCTCAAAATTTTCCATTCCACCATTGTTTTATGTAAATACCCTAATGTATAGAACTGCTTCCTTATCTCTGTTTTAAATCCCGACCATGAGGAAAGAAGAATACCACACCTACTTATGTCTTGTAGTTTATTCTCCCACCATACGAGAGCGGTGCCTTCGAACCAAAGAGAAGCCAATTGCACTTTAACTTCCTCTTCATCAATATGTTGAACACAACAATATACTTCAACTTGTCGGATCCAATTGTCTAGTTTTTCAAGATTAGCATCTCCATTTAACATAGGTGAAAAAAACTTTACATCAAGCTTTAATAATGCTTTATTAAAAGAGGCTTTATGGTTAGAATGATAAGAGTGATGAGAATGCTCAGAGGAAGAAGAACTAGAACTTGAAGGTGAAGATGGAGGCTCAAGAGGATCTCTTCCAACCCCTTGGTTTACCGAAGCATCATCATCTGGTGGTGCTTCATTTTTCTTCCCTTTCTTCTTCATCCTCTTTTCGTAATCTCCATACATTCGTTCGACCATTTATGGCATGCGATAAAATACCATGTGAAAGGTTTTCTCTTATTCATCACGCTTGTCCTCTTCTGCCATATTCTTCCTTCGGGATGCACGACCAACTTCGGGATTGAAAGTATTAAGAGTTCCTTCACCCTCCTTATGTTTGGCCCTAGTAAGCATTCATACTCAACAAGTCAAGTCAAAGACAACTACTCTGATACCAACATGATCCGAGATCTTTTCGTGAGGTGACTTATTAAATAATTGTATTAAATGAGAATAAACAAAAGTACAGCATAAAGAAGGAAAAGATCAAAAGGAAAGAGACACAATTATGCAATATGAACACAAAGAACTTGATAACAGAGTTTGTCCCTGGTGGAATACGTCTTCGAGTCCTCCTCTCAAACGGGTAGGTATTTTCATTAACTCCACAAAAGAATTGGGAAAAATACATAAGTATACCTCATTCTAGAGTTAAGATAGAGAATCTTTGCTCAGATCAGAAAACTAACACCACCACTGCGTTCGTGGCATTGTTTTACCTAAAAATTATTGTCTTCACGCCTCGATCCGAGTCTATCACTTTCAAGCCCAAGAGACACCTCTACCTCGATTACCCTGCCACTGCTTCTGCAATAAATGAATGGAAAATCTTGAACTGTGTGCCCAGTCTGTCTCAAAAACTGCACCCAAATCTATACCGTATGGGCACGCTTGGTCTCACATGTCTCTCATGTCCTCGAATGCACTGACTGAGGGCCTCCTTATATAATATTTCGTGGCGGTTATGCCATAAAGATGGCGGTTGGCACATTGGTTAAGGAGACTAAGTTTAGAACGTAGGTTAGCGGAGGTCTCAGGGTTGAATCCCATGGGCCTCCCCTTTTTATACAATGGTTACAACAAGATTTTGGTGTGCCCTGCCAAATCTGGTGGGCGGCCACTAAAATGGCAGATGGTTTGGCGGAGGCGGCTAGAATGGCAGAACATGTGTTATATGTGGTGGAAGTTTCCATTCGTTGGGGTATGGTCATGTGGCTTAACATATAACTAGGGGTTGGGTCGAAGGCTTAGCCCCTTTCCTTTAGCACCCAAATGAAACATTAAACTGAAATAAAAATTTCACCATATTACAAACAAGGAACATGTAGTAGTGTATTGGTTGGCGTGAAATGTGAGGCCTTTGGATTGGAGGAGGTCAAGGGTTCAACTCCAGTGGAGTCATAAAAATCTTGCTACATGCCAACCATTAGAGGGGTGGCACGTGGCAGCCCATGACTGGGCCATGTGGCACCATATCATTTGCCCATGAAACTGACACTTGTCACAACCTGATTTACCCACGTTTATGCCATTAATCTCTACGAACTTTCTACGTCATCCCATGCCAACTTAGAACTATGCCACGTGTCACCTTTGCAGTGGTGTCATGTGTCACCTTGACCTTTTGACTTTTTGACCTGCACTTTGACCGCTTATATATTTTGATCCGTAACTCTGTTTGACTAGCCATTTGCGTCGTTAGAAAATTCGCGATCATGCCATTTTAACTGAGTTTTGGAAACTTTGAATTTTTTCCCTTTCTCTGTCTGCTGAAGCCATTTTGAGCATTCTAAGTTGCCTCTGTAAGTTCTGAGTTGTTGTTAGCCTTCTCTGGATCCTTTTTGGATCATGGATGGCCTTTACTCTTTCAGGATCTATCTTGATTCCTTCTGGTGAAACAATATGTCCTAAGAGTTTTCCTTCCTCCATGGCAAAATGAGACTTTTTAGGGTTTAATGATATGCCATACCTTCTACTACTTTAGATGTTGCAAGTGCTCATCATCAGATGTCGAGAAAATAGTAATGTCATCAAGATAAATAACCATCAATTTTTCTTTCTCACCAATGAATGTAATGTCCATAGCTCTCTCGAATGTTGCTCCGACATTCATGAGTCCAAAAGACATTTTTTCATACATGAAAATGCCCCAAGGACTTATAAAAGTTTTCTTCTTTTTATATATAATCCATTTTAGGTAATGGATAATTATCCTTTAGGGAACACCTGTTCAAATTTCTAAATTCTACACAAAGCCTTATCTCTTCCTTCTAAATTTATATATAACGCATAGTATAAACGTTTGACGTATATGCATTTTTATGATATTTTTGTTTGTTGAAATTGTAAGTATACATTGTACAATTTAGAAATATTAAAGATTGTAGAGGTTGAAATATGCCATCCTCCAAACCGTTCAGCTCCTCCACTTCCATAGAGTGCCCACTAGGGTTGGGGAGTTGTTCCACTGTGTCCGCAATGTCCACTTCCATAGAGTGCTCGCTAGGGTTGCGAAGTTGTTCCATTGTGTCTGTGCGTCTGTGTGTGGGCACTCCCAAAGAGTTGTCGATATCATTATGGGCAGCTTTCTTTACTACAGTAATCATTTTACTCAATCTCATAATCACAACAAGCACAGTTACCAAAATAAGCACCACAACAAGCACAGCTACTACAGTAGGAAGAGGCGATGCGTTGGATTGAATTCAAGGGATCAGGGGGAGGGGGACGGGGAGGCGGAGCGGGAGGGTAAAAATCCATTACTGGATCAGGGGAAAAAGAATTGAAGGGATCAGTGGTAGCGGAACAGTACTATATTTGAGGATTTACCATTCTAAATTGGCAGAAGAATGTGAGATGCAAAGGAAAGCAGAAAAATAATGGGCAGCGCCAGCAGCAACCCGTGCCAATCGATGCCACCAATGCCAGAATTCTGATATCTGGCTTGACCAAAGAACAAAAATGGGTAGCGAAATCCGCTTTTGACCAATCACCCACGAACATAAAGATATTGTCAATTCATATTAAAACATTATATTGTTCCTTCATACGTACGTCTTGCAATTGTTTTTATACTTCTACATTTCAAACTTCACGTCATCCGCCATTTCAAATTATAATATTAATATTTACATACTAGCACAGCCACATTTCAAATAATAATATTAATATTTACATACTAGCACAGTCACAATTATGGCAGCCACATAACTGTGGCTGATGAAAGCAGAAAGGCAATTTAGATGTACAGAATGTTATTTAATTTACCATCTATTAAATTTGTTTATAAGTAATGCAAAGGTTTTCAAATTAGTTAATACTGTATTCATTCAAGACTTAACAAAGTCATCCTGTATCAAAAGTTTTTAAAATTTTATAATATTTGATGTTTAGATATGTAATTTTACATATTTGAAGGATGCTATTCTACAGTGGTTACATTGTTAAAGATAATATTAATTAAATAAAGATTGCAAATGATGACATTTATATTAATAAAGATTATGGAATGTTAATAGTTTTCAAAATGACTATTAATATTTTGCAATCTTTAATACAATTAAAGATAAACAAATATTCTTAAACAATTGATGAGATTTATTATCCTTATACAATGTAAATGCAAAAAACTATTCAATTGCAGAAATTATGTATTAGGGTTTAAAAACATTAAGATTATATATTAGGGTTAGGGTTTGTAATTTAATAAATACTGAATTAAATTGCATTATGGAGATCTTTGAATATATTTAAATTGCCTATCAACTTTCATCAATTACAATTATGTGACAGTAAGAGTTTTAACTACTTTTACTTCTCTCCTTTAATTTCAAAAAATATTTTGAAATTCAAGTAAAAATTATGATATGTCGTCTTTGACTATGAAGTAAAAGTTATGATATGTCGTGCTTGACTATGAAGGATTTGTTTCGAGGTCAAGATTTATGGGAAATACTCGATAATGGTTATGTGGAACCAGTAGACCAGGCAGCATACAATGTACTCACACAAGCTGAGATAGATGTCTTGAAAGATCAAAGAAAAAAAGATGGAAATGTGTTGTTTTACATACATCAAGCCATGCATGAGAGCATTCTTCCAAGAGTTGCATCAACAAAGAAAGCCAAGGAAGCATGGGACACATTACAAACCTCTTATCGGGGTATGGACAAAGTAAAGACTGCAAAACTGTAGATTCCTAGAAGAGATTTTGAAACCATGTAATGAAAGATTCAGACACCATAGATTCATTCTACACCCATATCATTGGATTGATAAATCAGATTAAGTTTCATGGTGAAACCATAGAAGACAAAAAAATTGTTGAGAAGGTACTTATGAGTCTTCCTCCTAAGTTTGATACCCTTTTTGTGACTCTAGAAAAAGGAAAAGACTTGGGTCAGTTCAACCTAGATGAACTGGAAGCTTCCCTCATCAATCATGAACAGAGATTGAATAGGTCAAATATGTCATTAGAGAATGCATTTTCCACGCAGTCATCTATAAGACGTGTAAGAGGAAGGGGGAGAGCTAACTCTAGAGGCAGAGGAAGAAGTTCTGACAGAAGTGGATGCAATAGCAATCCTGGAAATAATGGTGGAAGAAGTCAAAACCCAAGTACCAACGAGTCAAGTTGTCAAAGAACTGACAAATCAAAGATTCAATGTCATTACTGTAAAAAGTATGGACATTATGCATATGAGTGCATAAAGAGACATTACAATCAGAACAAGCAAAGTCAAGACCAGTCACACATCGCAAATAACCAAACACGCCCTATGTTTATGGCACGTGTTGTAGAAATGCCTATAGTGTCACCAATTCAATGCAATATTTCTCAAGCAAGTCCTTGTGACATATGGTATTTAGATTCAGGCTGTGGTAACCACATGACAAGAAACATATAATTGTTTTCTAGTTTGGATGAGTCAGTCCAAACAAAGGTTATAGTACTTGGAACAGATATCCAAGTCATTGTCTTAGGAAAATGCATTATAAACATTTTAACTAAGCAAGGAGAACTGAAATTTATGTTTGATGTATATTGTGTTTCTCGTCTGAAGCATAATATGATGAGTATAGGAAATTTTTTACATAAAGGATACATAAACCACATGGAAGATAATCACTGTGTGAGCATGGATAAATGCCCAAGCAATATACTTATTGCAAAAATCCGGATGACAAGTAACATGATGTTCCCATTTACATTGCAGCCATCCAAGAAGAAGAATACAACACAAATTGTTGGTAAAGGAAAAAGTGCACAGTCAGACACTGCATTTACAGTAGAAAGGGAGCATAGTTCTAATGAAGAAAATAGTGCATAGTATCAAGAAAGGAGAAAATGGCACATAGATAAAGGCAACATTATAATCTGAAATACATGATGATTCCTGGTTATGGAATTTTATATTTGGACATTTAAACTTTGGAGTTTTGAAGCTGCTACACACAAAGGATATGGTAAAAGGCTTACCATTGATTGAAAAACCAGAAAGGATATGTGAAGGATGCATATTTGGCAAGCAACACATGGAATCATTTCCAGTTGGCAAGACTTACAGAGAAAAAGCTCCACTAGAAATTATACATTCACACATTTGTGGACCAATGCAAACAACATCCATAGGAGCCAGTACATATTTTATGACATTCATTGATGATTTTTCAAGAAAGACATGGATTTATTTCCTAAATCATAAATATGACGAATTGGGTTATTTTCAAGAGTTTAAATCACTTGTGGAAAAGAAGAGTGGTTACTACATCAAGTGTCTAAGAACAAATAGAGGAGGAGAATACATGTCAAGAGAATTTCAGAACTTTTGTAAAGTTCATGTCATCTACAGGAAATTTACTGTGCGATATAGACCACAACAGAATGGTGTCACAGAGAGAAAGAATAGAACCATCATGGAAATGGCATGCAGTATATTGACAGCTAAACATTTGTCAAATGAGTATTGGGCTGAGGTCGTAGAAACTGCAGTATACATATTGAATAGATGTTTGACAAAGAGTGTGAAGAATAGAGTTCCTTAGGAAGCTTGGACAGGTTCAAAGTATAATGTGGCACACTTAAATGTTTTTGGTTGTGTCACATACGGACATGTTCAAGATGAACTTTGAAGGAAGATGGACAACAAAGGAAATAAATGTATATTTGTAGGGTATTCTGAAGAAACAAAAGGATATAAGTTGTATGACCCTGTTGCAAGAAAAGTCATAATCAGCGGCAATGTTTAGTTCATGGAGAATGAAGCATGGGATGGAACCATAGAAAAGACTATAAAAATTATTGACGTGATGGAGCATGATGACACAAAATATGAAAGGGTTCAAACACCATGTGCAGGTCAGTGTGTAGTCCCATCTACATCTAGCATTACAATGCAAATTACCACACAACAAACACCAACAAGCAGTGCAAGTAGTTCTACATATCCAGATCCAACTTTATCAAGTCTGTTACCAAGAAAGACAAGAAGTCTATGCGACATCTATAATTAAGATGCATCAAATTCATTTTCAGTTTTTTCTCTATTTTCACAAATAGATGATTCATTAACCTTTGAAGAAGCTGTCAAAAATGATGTATGGGAACAAGCTATGGATGAATAAATTAGATGCACATAGAACAATAAAAAATGGAATTTGGTTAATGTACCTGAAGACAAGGACTTTATAAGTGTCAAGTGGATTTATAAAATCAAGCAAGATGTAGAAGGAAATGTACAAAAGTACAAGGCAAGGTTAGTTGCAAGAGGCTTTACACAACAACCTGGAATTGATTTCAATGAAACATTTGCACTAGTTGCGTGCATGGACACAGTCAGAACCGTGTTAGCTATTGTTGCGAAGTACAAATGGCCAATTTATCAGATGGATGTAAAGTCAACATTCTTGAATGGAAACTTAGAAGAAGAAGTATATGTTGAAAAACCACAAGGTTATGAGGTTGCAGGAAAAGAAGACAAAGTATACATATTGAAGAAAGCACTATATGGATTAAAGCAATATCTAAGATCTTGGTACAATTGCATAGATTCCTATCTCACATAGAATGGATTTCGAAGAAATGAAAATGATACAACACTGTACATCAAATCAAATGAGCAAGGTAATGTGTTAATTGTTTGTTTATATGTGGATGATTTGATATTTACAGCTGATTTTGGCATAGAAGAATTCAAGAGAGTCATGAAGGATGAATTTGAAATGACTGATTTAACGTTTATGAGATGATTTCTAGGAATAGAAGTGCACCAGTCCAAAACCGACATATTTATCTTACAGTCCAAGTATGCGAATGAAATATTGAAAAGATTCAATATATTGAATTAAAAAGCAACACCAACACTTGTCATAATAGTATTAAAGTTAAGCAACGAAGATAAAGGGTCCAAGGTGGATCCCACACTGTTTAAAAGAATGGTACAGAACAACAAGACATGATATTATATATGGAGTGAGCCTAATTTCAAGGTTCATGGAAACTCCAAAAGAATCACATTGGAAAGTAGGAAAGACAATCTAGAGATATGTGAATGGAACAATAGATTTTGGCATTAAGTACTCCACTTCAAAAGATTTCAGACTCACTAGATGCACTGACAATGATTGTGGAGGAAGCACTGATGACAGTAAAAGTACATTTAGGTACACATTTCATTTTGGAATAGGTATGGTATCATGGGAATCAAGAAAGAAGCCCATAGTAACTCTTTCTTCAGCATAATCAGAGTATGTCGCAGCTACAAGCGCAGCTTGTCAAGTAGTATGGATGAGAAGGATGTTAAAGGATTTGTTGCAGGAACAACAAGAACCAAAAACAATTTTCTGTGACAATAATTCAGGCATCATGTTATCAAAGAATCATGTGTTTCACAAGAAAACCAATCATATTGATACAAGGTATCATTTCATTAGAGAATTGGTGAATAACAGAGAGATCTGTTTAGAGTTTTGCAGGTCAAAATAACAAGTCACAGACATTTTAACAAAGGTTTTGGCAAGAGATGCATTTCAACATCTGCATAGTAGTCTGGGAGTCCATGCAGTAACAAATGAGTGGCAGTAAAATTGTAAACTAAAATTTTGATGTAATTTTCTTTTGTAATCCCTCCTACTTATAATTAAGGGGGAGTGTTGGAAAGTGTAATTACAATTCGGTGAGATCTTTACGTCTCTGCTGATTTGAATTTCATTCAGTTTAATTGTCAGTAGTAGTCTAACAGTCTGCAAGTGCAAAGTTGCACATTTACTCAAAAGTCAGTCGGCAAGGAGGAGAGATATAAATGGAGCCAATTTCTATCTTCTTGAATTAAATTAAGTGGTTGAAGAGTCATTCATAGTTATGGTAGTGTTTAATGTTGAGTCGGTCTTAGTTTCTGTAGGAAGTCTCATTCAGAGTCTATGTAAGCCCGAGTCATTTAGTTAGTCAGATGATGAACTATGCAAAGTAGAAAAGAGAGGTAGAGAAGAACAACTGAGAACCAACAACAACTGAGGAGTGTAAGAAGTCTAAGTTTGTAAATTCAATGGAAGAAGTCATTGGAGCCGAAGCTCATCTCTGTATTTGTATTTTGTATTTGCGAACATCATCGAAGTTTATTAATATCATGCTTTTTGTGTATTGACAAGTTACTGTCTTATTTCTAACTTTATGTGCTAAGCACATCATAGTGTTATTCCGCATTTATAAATCATTTCATTAAGTGTGTGTATTCACAATGTGCAACAAAATGACCAGTCTATTCACTGCACAATGGTTTTGAGAACTCTGTCATGTAGCTTGTTTGGTGCGTAGTATTTTAAACTGCATTGCATAGAGTATATTGCGTGCACCATCGACCCAACGTAGTCAATCCCAAGATTTACTATACTTGACTCCCACCGCCTCATTGTTTGAAACAATGTCTCCATTCCATGTTTAAATTAAATTACCCATGAATTCGAAGTCGAATATTATATGGAGCAATTGCCCATATCTAATTTTCTTATTAGTGGTAGCAGTTATTGCTATTGCGTGTAAACTATATCAACAATGTGGATTGGTGGTGTATATCATGGCTTTTTTTCATCTATAAATACGAGTACGAGTGAAAACAATGTAGATTATGAAACCTCCGGTGTTACGAAAGTTAAGTACTTGGTAGTGCATAGAGGAGGAGTGGAGAAGCTCTAATCCTTTCTCTGCATTGGAAATTTGTAGATGGAAAAGGGAAGGGTGGGTTGTTTTGGACTAAGGTTTTTAATTTGATTATCAATGAGCAAGTTAATTAATATATCGAAACCCTATATACCAACGATATCCCTATTGTGTATATTTTTAAACCTCTGGTGTTCCAAAAGTAAAGTACTTGTGAGTGCATGGAGGAGAGGAGAAGCTCTAGTCCTCACTCTACATCGACAATTTGTAGATAGTAAAGGGAAGGGTGGGATGTTTTGGACTAAGGTTTTTATTTTGATTATCAATGGGGAAGCTAATTGAGAAATTGAAACCCCAAATACCAATGATATCCCTGGAATTTGGATATGTGGGTATGAATGTTATCACTACATTTGATCTTAATAGAGGGATGAATCACTTTGTGTGATTTGAAATCTTGGGTGAATTAGAAATGTTTATTCCTATAGTGATAAAACAAAATTGAAACCTATCTTCATAAAACTGTAGTTAAACAAGTAACAATGATCCACAAAATTGATAAAAATCTATTTAAATAATAACTCTTATGTCCAGAGTTTGATCCCATAGCTACAGTTGATCTACATCATCTACAATAGTGTTGTGAGTTATAATTTGGAATCTAAATCTTCATGACATCCTGTGATGAGGGTTAAGAGGTTAGTATATTGAGACTAAGGCCAACTTAACAGATTATCAAGCCCTAAAACCATCACATATGGAATTTCAACAATGAAAGTAAATCCTTAAAAAGAAGAGTGCATAAATCAAGTGAACCTCTAATGAAAGTAAATACCTAAATCGGAAGAGTTCACATTGGCATTTTTCTCTATACATTTCTGGGTTTTTCAATACATGAAGATAGGACTGATGGTTTTGGCTTGTAATCTTTATCCATCATCTGCAAAACAATTACAGATCGAAGGTTATGGATTGTAAGCTTTATCCATCATCTACAAAACAATTACAGACAAAGTTGTATTAGAATCTTTCTTATCATAGATTTCTGGAAGGTGCATGCGGCTCCACTCTAAATGTTACCACGGGTTGGTCTTCTTATATGAAATGTGAAACATTACTTGTTAAGGAGAGGAAGCTAGTAGACGCACCGACATTCGGTAAATAATGCATCATGTATGCCACCAACACATGGTAAGGCGTAGACGCACAGACATTCGGTAAAGAACACATCATGTATGCCACCAACACGTGGTCAGGCATATATGAAACCTGAAACCTTACTTGTTAAGGAGAGAATGCTAGCAGACACACCATTCATTCGTGGAATTTGGCAAAGAACGCATTCCTCATCCCACCACGTTTGTGGCATTTGGTAAAGAACACATTCCTCATCCCACCAATAGGTGGTAAAGAAAATCAGTGACACTTCAAATATACCTAGTAAAAAACTCTAAACTTTCTCCATTTAAAATAAAAAACACTCAAGGGATCGTGATTAAAATGGGCATTAATAATCTGATTGATCAATATTATGCTAATCACCTTATTCACTATTTTTAATGATGAACAAACATGTTTTGTCATGGAAGGAAGTTAATAGTTGATATCACAACCCTTAATTTATTGTGACGACCAAGAATATTCTCATGATATGAAATCATGTCCATTAAAATATCATGTGTGATTAAAATCCTATTAACCATTTCCAATAGGTGTACCCCTATCGACCTAATTAAATATATAAAATAATATCAAACTTCATTTCAAATTATAATATTAATATTTATATATTAAATAATATATAAAGATACACCATCTAGAGACACCCTGATCAATTTCCACAATTTACATGATCTAGTTGAAGAAAAATGAAAAGAAATAGAAATGCTTAAATAATTAAAGATAGAACTATATAGTTGGTATCTTGGAAGCTTATCGTAAGTATATAAATGCAATGAGGAAAAACATCTTTAATTATTATGCAAGTGTACCTCAAGCAATACCCTAAATAACATCGATTCAACCTTCCTATTTGTGAGATCGAAGGCCACGTTGGACATGGTCCGCAATAGACAATTTCCATAAGCTTTAAATAATATAGGGTAAATTACTTGTTTCTTTTTATATCTGCTTATAATATTTCCCACACGTAATAGAATAACTTGGCAAATCCTTTAGCATGATCTCGAGCTACTTGAGAGCACTAGGTTATATAGGTGGTTTGAGGGGGTTTGGTTTTGATGAGGTTATGGTGTGTATTCATGGTGTTTTGGATTCTTTTTTACATCGGGTGTGTTTTCTATTAGTTAATAAAATGATGATGATGATGATGGTGAATTTAAAAAATCATATATTTATAAATTATATCGGATTTTCAATTTTTTTTTGTGGGAATAAAAGAAAATTTTTTGGTTCTTCAAATATGTCTTTTAATTCCGTTCAATGGATAAATCTCAATATTATAGATTAGTTTTTATATGTGTATTTGGACATTCTAGATTAGATCTAATATGCATATCCAAGCTCTAGTATTTGGTGTGAATCGATCATGTTTCTAGTAGATTCTTTTTAAAGACGAACACATCCATCAGTTTATTTCAATTGAATAGGTTTAGTTTCAGTGAGATCGCACCCTTATATGAACATATCCATTTTAGGTGGAAATATTGAAAGGAGTGGAACATATATTCAACTCTTTGAATGCTCTACATAGTTAGGGATATCAACATTTGAATGTGCTCTAGTTTCAGTGCTAATAGTATATGAACCTCATTTTAATACTTTAGTGCTGAAATTACTACCCAATGCTTCAATATACTTGGTGTTCAATGTTTTAGATCCACTTCTCAAGTTGGAGATCCCCACATTAGATTGAACTCCAAAGACTTCAAAGGTTTACCAACAATTTGTATGGTTTTATAAGAGAAAACCAACTCCACTTATTAATATAATGAAATACTCACTTTGATATAGGATGATAAGAATTTGAATGGTAAACTATGCACATATCCCTTCCACAACCAAAGCCTTTAGCAACCAATCATGAGATAATTGCATGTAAATGAACAATGTTGGATATTTCAACGTTTTAATAAATGATGTGTGGGTTCTTTGTCAACACTAATCATAAAAGGTGTTCATACATAAGCTTAGGAAATAATAGAAAAAATCATTGGGTTTCAAACCTATGTAGAGATGTAAAACAAATTAAAATAAAAGTTTGTCTAAATAATAATGGTGCCGAGCAAACCTTCAACTCACACATTTTGAACTAATTGCAAAGATACATGATCCGGGTTTTATGAGCAGAACAAAATGAATACAGATTATTATAAAAAGATGCTTAACACAAAATAATATAGATACAGTAAAACCAGTTTCTATTCAATAAGGAAATAAGCTGAAACTGTAAAATGCAGCGGAAAACAAGCTTGTTGGAATGGTGGAGGCTTATCTCTGAGAAGAGATGTGATGGCTGCACTCATTCACAAGAAGATGAGTAAAATGAGGCTCTCAATGCATTTTTTACAATAATAATGAATTCCAAAACCCTAGACATCCAAAAACCTAACCCTAGGAGATGAAGCACCAAAAGTCATGTGGGCCCCATTGTGTAAGCTAGTACATCAACTTCTCAAGGTCGTAACTTTTGCATACAATCTCCATTTTAGGTGCATGATAGCCCATTATAAAGGTCTATTCGAGGAATAAATAAGTTATTGTCATACTTTGAATAAGTACTTAGCATGACTGTGGCGAGCCCTAAAAACATTGTTTAGGGCCTCAAAATGACCCTGGAAGTCGGGGACCCGAGAACTAGGAAAAAACTACCAAACTGGAAAACTGTCAAAATTAACCAGTTGGAATAGGTGAGGTCACCGAAATCCATTTGGATCAATCCTCCCCCCTTATGAAGCAATAGTCTCCATTGCGTTGAGTTCCCCCATCATATGAGAAAATTTTTGTTGAATTTGGCCCCGGGTGAGCCACTTGCCTTGGTGCAAGAGTTTCCCTGCTTTGAAAACTTGATAAATCTAGATCGTTTTCTGTCGAGTTCCCTTGAACTGTGTGTCCACAATATGATTGTTGGATTCATGTTGCATGCATTTAGGATTGATCTTTGTTGGTGTCAACTATTCTTCTATCTTGAGGTGTCCAATAATGGTGGGAAGTATGGCCAAAGGAGAGCCACATTGAATACTAGGTGTAGGCCAAGGAAAGGGGGAATGTTGATCTCAAAAGAATTGTCACCCACATCCTTGGTGATGGTGTAAGGTCCATAATGGAGTGGGCAGAGCTTCCGATGGGGCCCTATAAGGAATTATTTTTGAAAGTTTAACCAAACTTTGTCTCCCACCTGAAACTTGTGTGGCACCCAGTGTTGATCATGGCATTAATTGTACTTGGCATTGAACTTCTGTAAAATATCCTGAACCTGTTGGAGGATGTGTTGGATTTTCTCAATGAATTGGGTGGCTTTTTCAGCTTTATTTGGAGCAGGGGACGATTCGACCGAGGTGGTCAAAAGGGGTAGTGAAATATTCATGGGACTTAATGGTTGGAATCCCAACCCCACCTAAAAGGGGTTGTAGCCGGTTGAGCTATGTAGTGCTCTCTTGTAGCTATGATGAACATAGGGAAGACTCTCATCCCATGTGTGAGGGTGCTTGGAATTGTACATGTGCAGGATATGCACAATCATATGATTGACGACCTCAGTTTGACCATCTGTTTGGGGGTGGAAGGAAGTGGATTTGGTGAGGTTGGTGTTCAGTAGTGACCAAAGGCTCGACCAGAATGTGTTGAGGAACCGAATGTCCCAATTAGAGACAATGGTTTGTGGGATTCCAAAATGTACCTAGACTCATTCAAATAAGAGCTTAACATTGGCTTTTGTTGTGATTCTTTTCTTGCAGGCGGCCAAAATTGCCATCTTGGAAAAGAGATCAACAACCACAAAAACACAGTCATTTCCCCTATTGGTGGAAGGAAGGCCCGAAATGTATTCCATTTATATGGATTCCCATGGCCTATCAGGAGTATCCAAAGGGGTGTACATGCCCTATTTCTTAGTGGCCGGTTTGGCAATAACATAGGCAGTGAAGGACCTGATATAATTACCGACATCCTGTCGAAGTTTCATCCAATAGAGATGTTTCTACAACAAGTGAAGGCATTGAAAGAAAAGGCATGGCATGACATGGCATAGAAAGGAAAGGAATGGCTTGGAAAGGCAAGGCATGGCAAGTCAAGTCAAGGCAAGGCAAGGCAAGGCATGACAAGGCAAGGCATGCCATGGGAAGGAAAGACATGGCATGATAAGAAAAGGTATGCAAGGTAAGGCATGGATTTTCAAGGCAAGGAATGGCATGGAGTGAAAAGGAAAGGAAAGTCATGGCATGGCATGGAAAGACAAGGAAAGACATGGCATAGCATAACAAGGCAAGGCATGACATGGCAAGGAAAGACAATGCATGGCATGGAAAGGAAATGCAATGCAAAGCATGACATGGCATGGCATGGAAAGGAAAGGAATGGAATAGAAAGCAAAGGATATACAAGGCATGTCATGGCATGACATGGCAAGGAAAGGCATGGCATGTCAAGGAATGACATGGAAAGTGAAGGCAATGCAAGGCATGGGATGGAAAGGAAAGGCATTTCATAGAAAGTGAAGGCAATGCAAGGTATGGCATGGAAAGGCAAGACATGATAGGGCAAGGCATGGAATGACATGGCATGAGAAGTGAAGGCAAGGAAAGACATAGAATGGAAAGGAAAGGCATGACATGGAAAGGCAAGGCATGACATGACAAGGAAAGACAATGCAAGATATGGTATGGTAAGACAAGGCATGGAATGAAATGGCATATCATGGCAAGGCATGGCATGAAATGGCATGTAAAGGCAATGCATGGATTGGAAAGGCAAGGCATGTCAAGGAAAGGCAAGACATGCCATGGCATGATGTGGCATGGAAAGGCATGGTATGGCAAGTCAAGGCATGGCATGGCAAGGCATGGCATGGAAAGGCATGGCATGGAAAGTGAAGGAAATGAAAGGCATGACATGGAAAGGAAAGGCATGTTAAGGAAACACATGGCATGGCAAGGCAAGGAATGGCATGGAAAGTGAAGACAATGCAAGGAATGGAATCACATGGCATGGAAAGGCAAGGCATGCAATGGCAAGGCATGGAAATGAAAGGCATGACAAGCATGGCATAGAAGGTGTGGCATGGCATGGAAAGGCAAGGAAAGGCATGTATTGGAAAGGAAAGACAAGGCATGGAAAGGAAAGGCATAACATGGCATGACATGGCATGGGAAGTAAAGGAATGTCATGGCATGGCAAGGCAAGGAAAGGCATGGCATGGAAAGGAAATGCATGGCTTCCAAAGGCAAGGCATGGCATGGTATGACAAGAAAAGGAAAGGCATGACATGTCATGGCATGAAAAGAGAAGGAAATACATGGAATGGAAAGGTAAGGAAAAACATGGCATGACATGGAAAGGTAAGGAAATGAAAGGCATGGAATGACATGGCATGGAAATGAAAGGAATGGTATGGAAAGGCATGGCATGGAAAGTGAAAGCAATACAAGACATGACATGGAATGTCATGGAAAGGAAAGGAACAAAACGAAAAGTCATGGTATGTCATGTCATGGTAAATGAGGGAAAGGAAAGGAATGACATGGAAATACAAGGCATGGCATGGCAAAGTAAGTGAAAAAAATGCAAGGCATGTCATGTCAAGGAAAGGTATGGCATGGCAAGTGAAGGCAAGGAAAGGAAAGGCATGGAAACACAAGGCATGGCATGACATGGCATGGCAAGGCAAGGTATGGCATGACAAGGAAAGGAAATACAAGGCTTGGCATGGTATGGCATGACAAGGCAAGACATGACCTGGAAAGGAAAGGCATGGCAAGGAAATTCAAGGCATGGAATGGCATGGAAAGGCGTGGCATGGCAAGGCAAGGCATGGCATGGAAGTACAAGAATACCATAACAACAATAAAATGAAGACAAATTTTCAATCATTCATAAATATGAAATATTTGTTCAATTATTCCTTTTACATATCTATGGTCATTAAAGTAGACCATCAGGATCACTTATAATATTGATGTTCTCCATTAACTTCTCATTCTCAGAGTAAGGCAAACAATATTGTACCTTTGATGATTTCTCATTAGGCATTGTTTGTAGTTGGAGGTTTGTACCGACAACCAAGTTTGTAAAGTGGTATACGAATTCACTTGGTCTATAATCTTGAAACACATAAATACATTTCTTTTGTATTCTTTCATCTTGTGTTATATATTCTCCTTTGATAACCATCCACCCAATTGGAAATTCAATGCCTTCGAAGTCTGTTACTAATTGCATGAGGGTCTGCTTTCCCTCTAAGCAATGTGCCAACCAATAATCAATGCCCCATTAAAAAAATGGAGTTCCAACACGTGAGTCCATTAAATGACCAAAGCATAAAACATTGATGCTAGTTATTCAAAATTTAATAAAAGGTTTCAACGAACCTGACAGTACGAGATATGAGACATTATCATAATCTACTAAAATAATTGATTGGTTCTCCTCCAACTAGGATAATTCCATAGTTATACGTTTACCTATGGGGAGTGACAAACGATCCCATCTATCAACACAATATGTCTATTCACAATCATCCCATTCATTACTACTACATGGACCACAAAAGTAAGAGAGTTTTCTCATCCATATTTCAACTATTGCATTGTTTGATATTCGAACTGAATGGAATCCACAAGTGCCATGGATTGTTTTGAATTCATACCGTTGTGATCGATCTACATCGAACACCTCACAAAAAATAACTATGTACATGTCCTTTCCTGTGTGATTAGTCTTCACAGGTTCTTTTTCCCTCTCCCATTACTGAAAAACACCATTCAATAATGGATTTCACATCTCGAATGAGGGAAGTAGTTGTGAACTTCATTTCTTTCCTGTGTAACACTCTTTTTACGCATGCGCCTGCTCCATCATGCTCCCCTTTCCCATGATTGGACTTGAAATAATTCCAAATGTGTGGTACCTTGAATTTTTGTGCAACATACACAACCATTGAAATACATGAGCATTTTTGAACTAACTTCCACAACCATCTGACCAAATCCAATGTTGATCCATCTGTATGCTCTTCTCCTTAAGCTGATTGCACAACACCTGAAAGAAATTTTGTACATAGGCTAAGTTATGGCATCGATCATCGCTTATGTAGAAGTGATACTCCTTCAATATAACTTAGTTTTCTTCATTACTATTCGGACCATGCATGTGTGTGATATAGACCATTATGCTGACCTACTCTGAGTGATAATGTTGGGTTTGAATCTCATTTTGCGGTTGAATGGTGTATTTATCAGCAAAATCAACCACTCATAATAAAGTACCAATGGGAAATGTATCTCTGCATATTCTAAAATGCTTGTCTTTCCATTGAGCCACATGGACATGCTGAACATATTGTCATGTCTTTTCGACAAACACTATTAAATTTGAACGTTTTTGCGACGAAGTAGAGATGAAGTTTCGTCGGAATAGGGTTTTTGTTGCAACCAAGATGATTTTTTTTTTTGTTGGAATCCATTCATCGGTCTAGCGGCCACACATGGATCTTCGTCAGTCTAGCGACCGGGAAAAGAAGCCTATTCACAATAGGGAAAAGTTTGGCTAGCAATGAATGTTAGTCGATCAAACGACTAATATTAGTCACAAGAGAGACCAAGAGCGACCAAACCTGAAGTTAAAAAGTTCAAACGATGGTCGAACAGTTAGTCGCTAGAGTGACCAAGTTACATATTTTGTGACCAAATGGCAATACAAGTGACATACATGTTAGTCTCTAGAGCGACGAACATGTTACATAGTTTGCGACCAAATGGAAATACAAGCGATGAACATGTTACTCACTAGAGCGACTAATGTTGGGTTTGTTTTAAAAAAAAATTATGCCATTCACACAGGAATAAGCACATGGGAGGTTTGCTATAGAAGCATACTTTCATTATGTACTTGGGAAACAATACAGAAGAGCAGAGCAGAGAAGAATGACTATATAGAGGTGATGAACACACATTCTTTCAAAATCATTCCGAAGGGAAACAATACAGAAATATAATTTGGAAAATTCCCAAGCCAAATGGAAGAAATAACCTCAAAGTTATGTGAACTTGCAGATATGAGAGTAGTTCTGTCGGGGTAGAAAACGAAGTCCTGTATTGTATTGACATAAAAAATACAATTGTGATTAAGATTGGTCAGCCAAAATTCTTATGGTAGAGTATGCTGGTTGTATTTAAGGCTTATATTGAATTACATAGGCTTTAACTGTCCATTCAAGAACTAGATTGAAGGGTGCCTACCCTTCTCATACTTTGTTGTTTTAATTAACAGATTTCTTGTCCTTAATCCATATCCGTTATGTCGACGATATCCACCTCTTTAGTGTTGGTTCACTTAGGGAGGTAGAATCTTTGAAGAATTTTTTTAATCTTTATTGTAGAGCCACTGGAATGGAACTAAATTTGATCAAGTCCTATAGAGTATATTAAGGCATGAGTAGAATCTAACTCGTATTCTTGCAAAGTAATAAGATTTATAGGTTACACTGTTCTACAATTGTCTACAAATTATTGAGAAATAGATCATGGTCAATCCTAGCAAATCTACACTCCTTGCAAGAAAATTCAGAATAGTCAACACAATGGATCTAATATAGAATTACCACTCTTATTTGTGTGAACACCAATATATCCAATAAATCCTCCATGATCTCGAAATATTGGTTTGCATATATTTTGTCCCTTTATAAATGACATATACATAGAAAATCTATAGATTTGCTAGCATATCTTAACGGTGAGCACCCTAATCCTTCTCTTTTCACACATGCCAATAATGCCCATTCACAGTTTTTTTTTTCTAGTACAACTCTAATCCAGGTGGATATTGGTGGCCACCCACCTATTCCACTTGGACCCCCACCATTGCTTCTTTCAGTTTTTCAGTTTTCGCACAGTTTACTATTTTTAGCAGTTTTTTCGGGTCCTGAACTTCCGGGGCCATTTTGAGGCCCTAAACAATGTTTTTTTGGGTATTTTTCTCTTGCAAAATAGCATCTAATTATGCTATTTTGTCTCGAGAGTTGTAGGCCTCGGATAGATCTTTCCAACGAGCTATCATATGCCTAGAACGGATATTGTATGCAAAAGTTACGGCCCCGAGAAGTTGATGCACCAACTTACCCAAACGGGGCCCACATGAATTTTGGCGCTTCATCTCCCAGGGTTAGGTTTTTGAATGTCTAGGACTTTTGGCATTCCCATTTATTGTAAAAGGGCCTTCATAGCCTCATTGTAATCATCTTCGCACGGATGCGAGTAGCGGCCACATCTTTTCTCAGAGATAAGCTACCAGCGCCCTAGCTAGTTTATTTCCATTCTGTCTATAAGCATATTTCAGTCATTTGTTATTAATGAAATGAAGTCTTATTTCCGCTGCATCTCTGTGTTTATGTGTATTCCTCTATTTCATTGTGTTCCTACATAAATCTGGATCAGTGGTATCAGAGAGGTCTACTAATTATCGATCCTTCTTTGCATGTCCCCAACGAGATTAGGGTATAAGGAGTTGGGGCTCGATCTAGTTGAACCTTTGCAAGATCAGCCTCGCAAACCCTGAAGACTGCCCATGGGGGAAGAAAATAAAGATGAGCGAGTAGAAGATCCTATCAAAATTTTTCTCGAGGAGGCCCTTGAGAAACAAAGGAATGCGATGATGGACAACTTTGCCCAGATTTTTCAACAGATTCCGACTGGCGGTGCATCGACATCCAGAAGCCACTGTAAAGGTGCCACTCCTTTTAAGGTACAAGTAAACTTTGACATTCCCATATTTGATGGCCAAATAGATGCAGATGTCATAGATATATGGTTGAATCTGTTAGAAGGATATTTCTCGGTTCATGACTTTTCCGACCGAGAAAAGATTATTTTCGCACTCCTCAAAGCTGCCCCCCATGTCAAGGACCGGTGGGAAACCTACTCGGAGGAAGAGGGTGAGGGAGAACCCTCTTTGTTCTCGGCCACACCCACTTGGAATTCTTTCCGAGACACCATCAAGGAACAATATTATCCCATGGGGAGCTATGAGGACAAATACATACAATGGACTACGTTGCGGCAACAAAGGGACCAAGATGTGCATGAGATGACGAATCTGTTTCATACCCTACGCACAAAGTTGGGTATCAAAGA
>ML796179.1:244983-256927 GCA_009831015.1 Picea engelmannii
GAGGAGTGGGGGGGAGATATTGCATGAGAGTGTGAGAGGGGGAGAGAGGAAGACAAAGAGGAGGGGTAGAGAGAGAGTGTGTGAGAGGGAGGGAGAGGGAGACAAAGAGGGGGGTAGAGAGAGGGATAGTGAGAGGAAGGGAAGCATAGAAGGAGACATAGAAGGGGCGGTAGAGAGAGAGTGAGAGGAAGGCAGTGATATAGAGGGAGGTGAAGAGGGGGAATAGAGAGAGAAAGAGGGGCAATGAGAGAGAGTGAGACTAAGACTAACAAAGAGGAGAGAGAGAAAGGGTGGGAGAGAGGTGGAAGAGAGAGGGGGATTAATAGGGGAGGGAGGGACAAAGGGGAAAAGAGAGAGAGAGAGAGAGAGAGAGAGAGAGAGGGTGTGAGAGTCTCAGGCATGTCAAGGCAAGGTCTAGGTATTTCCATGCCTTGTAATGTCTAAGTCTTTCCATGTCTAGGTCTTACCATGTATAATAGTGTGAGAGGGAAAGATATGGAGACAGACAAGGGGGGGTAGAGAGGAAGACAAAGAGGGAGGGTAGATGTAGGAGAGAGAGAGATAGAGAGAGAGAGAGAGCGGGAGGGACGAGGGAATGACAAAGAGAAAATAACTTATAAGAGCGCCTGCACGCTTTTAGGAATGCGTGCACATTCTTATAGCATGTGCACACTATTAGGAACACATGCACATTCCTAGAGCGTGTGCACACTCTTTTGAATTCAATTTTTTTGAGGTGGGATTTATAACATGTATGCTAACTTGGTTGCCTAAGATTTAGGTTCGAGATGACAAACCTAATGGGTCGGTCTGCAAATTGATAAAAACCTCAATTTTTATGAATACCTCTCTATATTTCTGTCTTTGACCTTATTTTCCATAGGTTACTCTATATTTTTGTCTTTGGCGTTATTTTTCTATAGGCTAAACAATTTAGTTGTTAAAACTAAAAACCTAGATAGAGTCGACTATGCATATTTAAAAAAAAATTAATATTGTTTACTATTTTTAATCTATTTTTGTCTTCTCATATATGAAAATTATAGAATACATACCTCTCTTAAATTGCTATAACTTTTTGTAGGCTTAACCATTTCTCGAATGAGTTATATGTGGAACTAGAGGAGATCTATATCTACAATCTAAATAAAGAAATTTTTTTGATCATGTTAAGACCCTCTTAGTCTCCATGAACAAAATACGTTGTAAAATACATAGCTCAAGAACAACAGATTCTCTACAAGTATACAAGTTTTTGCAACCAAATTCCATCATTAAGGTACTCAACACCTGCACCAACAAAAACATATACATTATATTTTTTTGGAAAAATAATATACCACTGTTTGTTAAGTCACTCAACACTTTCACTAACAAAAACATATGCCTTATATTTAGTTGGAAAAATAAGATGCCACCGTTATAAAAAATAAAATTTGATATAATTATTCACAATTTCTATGAATAAAAGTTGTATATTCTAAAAGCTAATTCAATTTCCAGAGTTTCATCTTCTTACACCATATTCAAATTCATTATAAAAGTATTTGAATAATCCCTCCAAATTAACAAATTGTTGTTTTTCCAGATTTGCATTGCCACCAACATCATTAACTTGCACTCACCCTACTTAGTAACCTCATATAACCCTAACTTCATAAAGCTTCTCATTAAAAACACTTGCACATGAATATACATCAAACTTAAGAGCAATTATACAATCCTTAATTAAAATTCCCCCAATTACACAATCCTTTACTACTTGTAAAAAAACTTAGATATAGTCATTAATTTATATCATTTTTAATTTTTAAATATTAAAAAATTAATTATTTTAATATATAATAAAAAATTATAATAAGAAAATTGTATATTAATATTATTTCAACCAACATACATTATAAACAGATACAAAAAGTCAATTGTGGTTGGGCCCTTCAAATTTGATAATATTTGAAGGGTCCTTGATAACCTCATAATATTTCAAGTGAGAATTGATAATGATATTCACAGTCATTATTAAAGATTAGTCAAGTCAGTCCGTGAGTGCCCCCGGAAGATCCTGATATTCACATTAACCTAACGCAGAGAGGTGCATCTACAGTCCACGATCCTGTATCATATTCACGATCTCTCTCATCGAGGATCTCTCTTCACTGAGGTCCCGTAAGCAGAGATTAACAACTTTGATCATATTCTGCAGTTCGATTGTGTTAATGTGGCCCATCATATTTCGATCAACAATTGTCATGAACATGTCTATATCTTGGCTCAAACGATATGTTTGAGTCCACTCTGCCAGAGGCGTGTCTTCATGTAGTGATTTTAAACCTGTCATAAGTTCCAGCAGAAGTACACCAAAACTATACACATCACTCTTGGCAGAAAATCTGCATGTTTTCACGTATTGCGGATCCATGTAACCATAACTCCCCCTAACATCAGTGATTGTAAATTGGTTGTCTTTGGGGCCTAACTTTGATAATCCAAAATCATCCAATTTAGCGCAGTGATCATCCACCAGCAAAACATTTGCAGACTTAACATCACGGTGCAATATCGGGGGCTTTGTATCTTCATGAAGGTGTTGCAATGATACAACAACCTGGCGCTCTATGTCCATACGAGCTTCCCAAGATAATGGATTTACAAGACCTCTCTGGCTGTGAAGTCGATCATACAAACTCCCATTGGAAATGAACTCAAAGACAAGAATTTGCTCACCTACAGATGCATCATTTACAGAAATTTTAAAGGAAAAATATAGCAAAGGAATTATAGCCATAACGGATCATGCCATTGTCAGTTGCTAAAATCCATGCTAACCCAAAGATAGGGTTACATATTCAAATAAAATTGAATATTTTTTTATAGAGCTAAACACAACAAGATTTAGATTAACATAAAAAGAACCAGAGCACCAATAAAATCTATATAAAGGGCGCGTTTCTGTGACTGTTTTTAACTTTCAAACTTCCATCTCCTCGTTATCTCAATTTCTTAAAATTGACTTAAAGGAATATCACTACGAACTAGCTTGAGATGTAGATGCATGTTTTATTTTAAGATAGAAAGTCAATAACTTGAAAGGACTTTGTATACGCTGCAGGAAGGCACATAACTCATAACAAAATATGTCGTATAAAAGATGAATGTTTTGGTCTTTCTCACTATTTTGGATGGAAATCAGGGAGAAATTTATACATTTAACTCGTATAAAAACAATAGTATAAATGTTTGATGTATAAGTAATTTTATGATAGTTTTGTTTGATGAAATTGTTAGCATACATTGGACAATTTAGAAGGAAAAAAAGGTTGTAGAGGTTGAATCTGATTGTACATTTAAAAGATAAACGATTTCTACTTATTTAAGTACGAATTTCGATAAAAAAAAAAAAAATACTTCAACCAATTCCAATAGAAAAAACGCACATGGGAAGAAACAAAAAACTCTGTTAATGAAAACCTATTTAACAACGAATTTCAATAAAGCCTATTTCATCTGTTCCAATTAAATAAACAAACATTGGGAGAACAAAACCTATAAGTCTCAATTGAAAAATTCAAGAGCGAAGGCGATAGTATATTGAACTCTGTTTTGTCTCACTTTTTATGCACTTGGATAACATTGCAACTAGTTTAATTCTATTTCAAGTTGGAATTTATAAAGGAAAGATGGATGAAATCTCTAAAATTACGAACTTCGAATATTTTTTTACATATAAGAGATTAAGCTATGCGAAGTAGAGTATGTCAATTGTACTTAAAAAGAATATTCAATTTTTAGACAAACCCGTGGCAATAAACGATGTTCATTCAAATATTGTAAAGGAATGCAACAGTGTAGCATCCCACTCTTGCGCTTATGGATTTTTATGATCATGTTGATTATTATGATTTGATGTCAGTGATATATGCGTATTGACAAATGTTATTGACGAGTTTTCCTTGAGTGTGAAGGACAGTTGACACATTGTGAATGCCGATGGCATCAATGGACCTCCTTGGACTCTGGATTGAGTGAGGGAGTGGATTGTATTGGTTTGAGTATTTCATTTATGCATATGCGACATATGATCGATTATATATTATGATGTTGTATATGGATCCTTGACAGTGTTTCGTTGGTGATTGCAGGTTGATGATTGCTTGCTAATCTGACTCACATAAGGAGTAAAGGGGCCATGCACATAGATAAGATATTGAGGAAGAGGTGTGGAAACGTCCCTATCATAGCGTACAGACACTCCCACCATGGCTCGAATTGTAGGTTAATGATTACCTAGTTCAAGAGGTCCACGATGTCATGAGGGCAGACTGAGACAGTTTCTCACAAAGATTTCTAAGGGGCATGAAATAAGGCAGGGTCCTTATTCCTTAGAATCCCTTAGTGTCTCACAAGGTCAACCAAATGGAGTATTTACTCCAGGGGTTGGACAACTACCAAAACTAGTCAAAGGTGAGTGGCACCCTCAGAGCACTGAGTGTGTCTTGAAGGGCACATCGCGTAAATAAAATTTGAGTCAATGAATATAGGTGGCCTAGAAAACCATGAACGAATAATCAACCTTGTAAAATATTAAGCATTGTCGGATCAATCAATCAATTAATTAATTAAGGATTGAATTTATTAATTATAATCCCTATAAGAGTCTAAGCCTTTGCAAATAAAATTTAATTAACCCTAAGTCTAAGTTAGTAAGAGGACTAAAAACAAAATTTATAAATTAAATAATGACGGGATGAAGTAAATCAATTTAAGAAATCAAGGAAAATAAAATAAATCTAAAGATTAATTTAATACACATATGTGCAAGTAATTACCAAATTGGAATTTAAGGTAAGAATTGAATAAAGCTAAAGGAATGGCTATGCATAGAAATGAATCTAGAGTCTAGTTAACACTAGTCTAACTAGGACAATATTACTATTTTAACTCAACTCAGATTTAGTAAGGCGTTAACCATTAATTGGAAATAAGGAGAATAAAGAGACAACTAGGAGTGATTTAAGGAGCGTTTTTAGGAAGGATGAGGGAAATTGACTTTTATTAAAACAAATTATGGAATTTTCTTGTGAAACTTATGGAGAGGGTGACAAGTGTATGGGGGAAATAATTCTTAATTGATTATTTAAAAAGTGAATTAAATGTGCAAATGATTGTGTCATTAAGGAAGCTCCTACAAAACAAATTCCCTAGACGAGGAATGGATCACACTGGTTATGGGTAAAGTTATGCTGCATAAATTTTGACTGGTTTTATTTATGAGAGTTGAGATAACCAGCTTGAGAGAGAGTGTGTGGCCCCTTTGCGGCTCGGGGGCTAAGGGGGGAGAAGAGTACTCCTAGAATTGGTTGGGTGGTACCGGTGAAGTCTCGTCGATTACCAAGCGGGAGATAGGAAGGAGCGCCACTGCAGAAGAACGACTTCGGTTTCAGAATTCTTCATCGTCGGTCACTGTATTTTATTGAGAATTGTACTTGTAAAATATTGAGTTGTATGTATATTCATTTTAGAATTTTTCATCACTCTACTATATCTTTGACATCAATTGGAAAGCTTCTTGATGATGGAATTTAGAATAAATAATGGTCGATAATAGATGTTATGTATGAGCATAGATTGCAAAATTCGGTGCTCACTACCATATGCATGCATTACAAACTTGAAATTTAATTATCATATTTCCTTTTTATTTACTAATGGATGCCTAGATGAGGAATGGATAACACTAGTTATGGGTAAAGTTATGCTGCAAATATTTTGACTAGTTTTACTTGTAAGAGTTGGGATACCCAGCTTGAAAGAGAGTGGTGGCTCTCCCTTGCGAGGCAAGCTGGGAGCTAAAGAATTTCTGGTTGTGTGTGTGCGTGGCCCCTTGGCGGCTCGGGGGGACAAGGGGGAAGAAGAGTACCCCTAACATTTCCTCAGAGATATCGGTGAAGTCTCATCGATTCGCAAGCGGGAGATCGAAAGGAGCTCCATTGCAGAAGAACGTCTTCGTCTTCGAAATTCTTCCCCGTTGGTCACGGTATTTTATTGAGAATTGTACTTGTAAAATATTGAGTTGTATATATATTCAGTTTAGAATTCGTCATCACTGTACTATATCTCTGACATCAATTGGCAAGCTTCTTGATGCTGGAATTTAGAATAAATAATGGTTGATAATAGATGTTATGTATGAGCATAGATTACGAACATCAATGGTTTCTTCCATTCCCATGCATTACAAACTTGAAATTTAATTATCAGTTTTCCTTTTTATTTACTAATGGAAGAAAATATGGACGTCAGAATATGAATGGGGATTATGAATTCAAACTATTGTTGATTTGCATTTTAAAAAGAATGTGGATCACTCCTTAAACTTTGGTTTTTTGGACGAATCTCCATACTCTGTGTTTTAAAGGTTTTGGGATCAATGCTTAATTTCGTTTCTCGTCTGGGAAAAATTCCCTCTCTCCGAGTTTAAGGGAATTTGGACCTTTGCTAAAGGAAATTTCGTTTTTAATCTCTCTTGGTGAGATCCCTTAGTTTTGAGTTTTAAAAGAATTAGTTGACGATTTAATCAAATTCTTCTCATACTTTTATTTCATTTAATGGTGTTGAACTAGGTTGATCCTTGCTTGCCCCAGGGCGCCCTCCCTCTGGCTCACTCCACGACAGAAACTAGATGCTGGGTGTGCCCCTATCTTAGCTTACCTGGATAGATTTAGGGCATTGCTGAGAGTGCCCCTTCATATCTCTCACTCCCTGACCAATTTCAGTTTTACAGAGCACCTTTTTCCTCCCACTCTCCCTGTGGATTTTTGTTTCTCCTTGAGATCTAGCGCAGACCCTTATTGTTTTTCCATTCCTCGATTTAATTTGTTTCTATGGATCTAAGCTATCTCTCACATGGGTGGAGCGTCAAAGACCCTTATTCAACTCTACGAATGAGTTATGGTGAGGCCTTTCACTGTGTAATATACTAGATATAAAATGTATGTAGAACATAAATAAAATTCTAGTAATGGCATAATAACAACAATATAACCAAAACAATCACCACAATAACACTGAAATGATATAAGAATAACAACAAAAATAGCACTTTGAATCTGAAAGCAATGTTCATGGGCCTCTTCGAGGGGGAAACCTCCAGTTGAGTAGAGCTCTATTACAATAATATCCAAGCTAGGGTTCTCATACCTTCGACTCCTATTTATACTAAAAGGAAGCATCTAGAGGAAGATCCTTCTAGAAGCGGAAGCTTCTATTAGGTCTTCTTACATCCGCCTTATTCTTTTTTATTGAAAGGCCTTATTAATATTGACCTTTATTACATCCGAATATATTGTTCTATCTATGTGCGGGTTAGGACCCTAACATGTCCACCCCCTTAAAAACAACCTTGTCCTCAAGGCTTGAGATGAGGAAATTGTTGTAGAATGGTAGCTCGTTCCCAAGTGGCGTCGGTTGGAGTTGTATCTTTCCATTGGACCAACACTTCCTTGATGGTTCTCTAACGTAAGCGACGCTCACGCTGGTCCAAAACTGCTTCTAGTTGTAGCCAAATGGATCCTTCTTCAGCTAATTATGGAAGGTTGGTTTGAATTTGGTACTTAGTTCCAATCACCTTCTTTAAGCATGAAACATGAAAAACATGATGTAGCTTCGAATGGATGGGAAAAGATAATTGATAGGTGACTTGTCCCACACGCTTGAGCACGGTATACGGACCATAAAATTTGGGCGCTAGCTTCTGAGAATTCTCAGCCTTGAGGGATGTTTGCTTGTAAGGTTGCAGTCGAAGAAACACTTGATCCCCTTCTGCAAATTGACATTCAGAGCGACCTTGATCTGCTTGTTGCTTCATGTGATTCTGTGCCATGACCAAATTCTCTTTGAGGGTATGAAGAATAGCCTCTCGAGTTGTAAGTGTTAGGTCAACCGCCTGGACCTTCGAGGCACCCGGTAAGTATGAGAGAATTGAAGGTGTCTTATGTCCATATATCGCTTCAAAAGGAGTCATGCGTGTAGTTGTATGGTATGAAGTGTTGTACCACCATTCAACTAGGCGTAACCATTGAGCCCACTAATTTTTCTTTTCCGAGGCAAAACACCTCAAATATGTTTCCAAACACTTGTTGATAACTTCCGTTTGGCCATCAATCCGGGGATGATAAGCTGGGCTACGATGCAAGTTTGTGCCTTGTATCTTGAACAATTCTTGCCAAAAATTGCTTGTGAAAGTTGGGTCATGATCAGAAACAATAGAGTGTGGCATGCCATGAAGCTTGAAGACCTGATCCATGAAGATATGAGCCACCGTGAATGATGTAAATGGGTGTTGAAGGGCACAGAAATAAGCATACTTGGAAAGGCGATCAACAACCACCATGATGACAGATTTATTTCCCGATTTGGGTAAGCCGGTAATAAAATCCATAGAGATATCCTTCCAAATAGTAGGTGGAATCGGGAGTGGTTGTAGTGTGCCCGACGATTTGATTGTTTCTCCCTTGTTGCATTGACAAACATCACATTCAACTACAAAATTAAGAATGTCCTATTTCATACCATCCTAGAAAAAGGAACATTTGACCCTATCATAGGTTTTGGTGAACCCAGAGTGCCCTGCTGTGGGTGTAGCATGAAGCTTAGAAAGTATTGTGGATTTAAGCTTTGATTGTTTACTTAAATACAAATGACCTTTGTATCAAAGTTCCTCATGGATCCAAGAGTACCCTGGGGAAGCTGGAGCATTGGACTGCAATTATTGGATCAACTGTGAACTTTTGGGATCTTGTAGTTATTCCTGGCGAACGACTTGGAGCCAATCTGTTACAATGAATGAAAGAGAAAAAAGGGATCCTTCATCTTCATATTTTTGAGAAAGTGCATCCACAACCACATTATCTTTTCCTTTCTTATAAATGATCTCATAATCATATCCGAAGAGTTTAGTCACCCATTTTTGTTGTTCTGGGGAGGAAATGTGTTGTTCCAGAAAATACTTGAGGCTTTGATGGTCTATCTTAATTTGGAACCATTTCCCCAATAGATAAGGATGCCACAGATCCACGACATGCAGAATAGCCAACATTTCATTTTCATAGATGGATTTTCTCATATTTCTTTCAGATAGTTGCTTGTTGGTAAAGGCCAAAGGTCACCCTCTTGCATAAGGACAACACCAATTCCTTTGCCTAAGGTATCAAATTCCAACACAAAGGTCTTTGTGAAATTGGGAAGGGTGAGGACTGGAGTGGTGCACATGGCCATATTCAAGGTTTTAAAATCTTGAGCAGTGGCTGGAGTCCAAGTGAAAGAGTTCTTTTTGAGGAGAGCAGTGAGAGGTGCTGCAATCTTCCCATACTTCTTAACAAACTTGCGATAATACCCTATTAAGTCGAGAAATCCACACAAGATCTTAAGAGTCTTTGGGTGAGGCCAGTCTTGCATAGCTTCAATCTTTTTAGGGTCCACCCTGATGCCATCTTTGCCAACTAGATGACCCAAGTATTCTACTTTTTAGGTGCCAAAAGCACATTTAGAATGCTTTAGGAAAAGTTGGTGCTGAGAGAGTAGATGGAGAACTCGATCCACATGAGCAAGATGGTCCGTCTAGGTTTTACTATAGCTGAGGATATCATCAAAGAAAACTAAGACACAATGGTGGAGAAAAGGATGGAAGACATGATTCATGAGGCTTTGGAAGGTGGAGGGGGCATTACACAAGCCAAAGGGAATGACAAAAAACTCATAGTGGCCCTCATGAGTTATAAAGGAAGTCTTGGGAATATCTACCTCTTTCATACGTATCTAGTGGTAGCCCAAACGAAGATCCAATTTAGTGAATAATTGGGCGCCACTCAATTCATCCAGGAGGTCATCAATGACAAGAATGGGGAATTTGTCTTTGATGGTAATTTTGTTGAGGGCAAGAAAGTCAGGACACATTCGCCAAGAACCTTCTTTCTTAAGGACCATGAAAACAAGAGATGAATAGGGGATCATACTAGGGTGGATAACACCTGCATTAAGGAGTTCATGGACAATTTTCTCAATTTCATTTTTTGGGGAAAAGGGGTGACGATATGGACAAATATTGGGAGGAAGGCTTCCTGGTACAAGGGGAATAAAATGATCATGAACACCATGGGAGGGAGGGAGGCCTTGGGGAGTGGAGAAGACTAATTGATGTTTAGAAAGGATGGCTTGGAGGTATTGCGGTATCGAGGGTGTTTATGTTTCTTGTATGGCATGGAGTTGGACGATAACACCAGAATGACCCTTTTTGAGCAGCTTTTCCATGCGATGGGAACTAATGATCTCAGGTGAGCCAACGATGATGCCTTGGAACTTATATTGGTGGCCCTCCTGGTTGAATTTCATGGTTAAGTCTTTAAAATCCATGAGAATGGGACCCAAAGTCCTTATCTAGTCTGCACCCAGCACAATGTCACAACTCCCCATGTTGATAGAAAACATATGGGATTTCAGTTGGTAGTCACCAATTTGGAGACGCAAATTTTCACAACGCCCTCCACATTTCATGGAGCCACCATTGGCAATCATGATTTGCAAATTATTGATGGCATGGATGTAGCAATGAGTTTATTGGGAAATGTGACGATGAATAAAATTATGGGTGCTGCCACTATCAACTAGAATGACGACCTTCCGATGCTTGATGTAACCGATTAGCTTGAGGGTTTGGGGAGCGGAGAAGCTAGTGAGAGCGTTGAGGGAAATGACTGGTTCTACTTCAGGAGGGTCTAAGGGAGGGTTTATGTCAGTGGATTCAGGTGATTTAAACATAGAGGGGGTTTCTTCATCTTCTTCTGAAATCTCCTCGGAGATGGCCATACAAATATTTTGTTCTTTACACTTGTGGCCCAGGAAATATTTGTCGTCACAGTTATAACAAAGGCCTTTGAGTTGGCGTTCAACCATTTTAGCCTGGGTCATTTTTTGGATCTTTAGTGGAGCAGAGGGGGTAGTGGGATTTACTGGTTTAGGGAGAGGGATGAAGGAGGGTTTGTGGTTTTGAGAAGATACAACCTGTTGTGCTTCTTTAGCTCTTTTGGTAGCCTCTACCCAACTCTCAGGTCGAGCCATGAGGACATGGCCCCGAATTTCATCCTTAAGGCTGCTGATAAAACACTCTCGGAAAAAGGCATCAGACATGCCCTCTATTCTAAAAGCCAGGCGCTCAAAGGAAGCTATAAAGTCTTCCACCATTCCTAATTGTTTCATCTTTGTCAAACGACCCAAATGGTTGGTGTTAGTGTCAAAGAGTTCATAAAGATCTGCCACAAATTGTGTCCAGGCAATATACCCTTGACGAGAATTTTTTCTCCATTGCCACCATTGCCAACGTTCTTGATCTAGATGGAGAACACCATACTGGAGTTTGGCCAAGTAATCTATAATGATGTATAAAGAGAAGTAATGTTCCATTTGGGTTACCCAACCAGTGAGGTCTGAGCCATCAAATTTGGTCACATCCACCCATGGAAGGCGTAGGTCACCTTGAAAGTGATGGTTCTGCAAGGTATGGGAATGAGATGAATGGTCACCTTCAGTACGTGGCGGTGACGAAGAGGAAGGGTTATCTACAAATATATGGAGCTTGTTGCAGAGTGCCAAAAAGACTGATTCAAGCTGGGTGGTGAGGTCTTGTTTGATTTTTCCCATTGAGGATTGGATGGTTGTATTTATGGTAGAAATATTGGCACTGATTTGTTTTACTTCTTGTTGGGTCTCAATGAGACCAGATTGCAAGGTGTTGAAGCAAGATTTGAAGTCTTGGCTACTAGTATGGGCCATGAGGATGGGGGAACTGAAAAGGGGCAGGTAGGGTAAAAAAGATTTGCCGAAAAAATGATATGGATGAATCTGATGAGGGCGAAGAGATGAATCCAATGGAATAGGGTTGAAATAATGGTGA
>ML796179.1:256989-296323 GCA_009831015.1 Picea engelmannii
CTGGTCTGAAGAATAATATAGAGAGGAAATATCCCAAATGCTTAACCAGACAGAAATGTGTATTTACTTGGCAACCTGAACACAGTTGCACGACAATAGATCTTGTTTGTTTTAATTTGTTTATGTTTCTGTCCTTAAGGGTTAGGTATTCAAGGGTTCTACAGACAAGGGTTTTCCCTGTGCTATAGCTCTCTGATATACATGCGGTGTCCAATAGTAGTACTTGGCCCAATATCTCAGGGCACTAAATAAGGAGGATAGACCGTACCCTTAGCCGTACTACCCAACTACCCAGGTACTAGAGAGTATCTTCCCGAGTGCTATTCTCGGTGACACTATAGAAGTCAGGCGGTCAATCGGTTTATCTAAAGAGGGATTCAGGTAATCTAGGCCGATCCATACACAATTGTTGTCTAATGCGCTACCACTTGAAGGGGTACCAACAGGGGTTACAAGGGTTGCCAACAGATGTGCGCTTAAGTACCACTTCTATTTCCTGTGTGTATGAATCCCTCAACCGTAGGTTTATGTGCTTAACGACAGATCTTTGTGGCTTAAAGACGATGGAATACGTCTCTACCTTGAAAAAAAAATTAACCCACACTTTCTGTCGAGGAAAGTGCTCTGATACCACTTGTAATATACCAGATATAAAATGTATGCATAACATAAATAAAATGCTAGTAATGTCAGAATAACAACAATATAACCAGAACAATCACCACAATAACACTGAAATGATATAAGAATAACAACAGAAATAACACTTTGAATTTGAAAGCAATGTTCATGGGCCTCTTCGAGGGGGCAACCTCCAGTTGAGCAAAGCTCTATTACAATAATATCCAAGATAGGGTTCCCATACCCTCGACTCCTATTTATACTAAAAGGAAGCATCTAGAGGAAGATCCTTGTAGAAGCGAAATCTTCTATTAGGTCTTATTACATCCTCCTTATTCTATTTTATTGAAAGGCCTTATTAATATTGACCTTTATTACATCCGAATATATTGTTCTACCTATGTGCGGGTTAGGACCCTAACAAACGGTGCTTGAGTTGATTGTAGAATGTTTTTTTTTTTTATGTTGTAGACAAACCACATTCGATTTCCTTGGTCACTGCCTGGTTGGGCATCCTAGAATTATGATTATCACCCCTTTTTACCTACTTCCTTGACAAGCGTTGCATTTATGTTCTTGGATTGGTGCAATTTCTGGAAAGAGAATTTCGCGAAGTCTCACGCTTCTTAATCGAAATCTATTGGAATCCGAACTTACCTCTAGCGTGGTCGTGGTCAGATGTGCATAAGATCCGAGGCATGTCTTGAGGTTTTTGAGCCATCTAGGAGCTCTTTTTCTTGGGAGATTCTGGCATCAGCTTGTTGTTTTAAAGAAATCACCATCTTAACTTCACTATCATACCCTTCTAGGAGCACTGAATCATTCTCTTCATGGGTGAATCCTCCATTTCAGTTTTATTGTTAACACCTGATTATGGCAGGATGTACATCGAACAATACGCTCCTAGTGTTTTTCTGTGCATTGGAATGAGTGCATGTGGCTCAACATTTTTTCCTTACTCACCTGTGTTGTATCCTTTCGATCCATCAAAATCGTTTTCTATGCAGTGGATAGAATATGAAATAATTGTCTCAATAAATAATACTAATCCAACAATGCATTACTTTTAACAACAATTTCTCTCTAAAAGGTCCAAAATCCAAAGCAGTTATTGTTTTTGGAGCTCCAAACTAGGTGATATTTTTTATTTATGGGAAGTAACTTAATGTTGAGGCTGTTACCGTAAATGTTCATCACATTACAATATCGTGCACGACAACCTCCAAAATGTAGTGGGTGTTTTCCATTGTTGCCACCTATTTCTACGACGTTTTATTTATGATATTAATCATTGTATAAGAATTGATTGGAGGAACTACTATGGGACAATTCTTTTCCTTGTGATTTTCTTTTAATGAGTTTTATTCATTGATGATTAATTAGCATGGCATCATTAATTGTCACCTCACACCTTAAGAGCAACATCTTCATGAGCTAAGGTTACCTTGTTCAACCCTTGTGAAGGGCACAGATCGAGCAGTTAGCGCAAGCCTTAAACGCAAGAGGGGCCATGACTGTTGACGCCAAGAATTTAGGCGTGACCTGAAATCTTTAATAAGAGCACTTAGGAAATTGTAGTTTTCGATTTTTGAGTCCATTGAAATTTATGAAGTTGCTCTGATTAACAAAACCCAACCTTATATTAATCCTTAATTTCTTCAAGTTGTTAGATATGGAAAATAACTACGGTTAAAAATGGTTCTTCTCGCAAGATAACGGTTAGGGAACTTAGTTAATTAAATTATTTAAACTTAAAGGGGTTTGTGAGATATGGATTCATTTTTACTTGGAAACCAAGTTAACTGGTGTGATGGTATCCTAACTAGCATTAAAGTTTAAATTTATGTACTTGGTGTTAATTTAGATATAAAGAAGAAGGGATATAGTTTTCTCTTTTAAAATGGACTGAATAATAAATAGTATCATTAGCGTGCATCAATGACATAAAGCTAATTATTAAGGAATTACTTAATTAATTGTTATTTGTCAGTGTCTTGGATTTTATGTGCAATTGGGAGAATGTGGAATTTGGTACAGAGCTCTTGTCATCTGTTTGACAAGAAGTTTTTTTGTACTTCTTACTGGGATTGAAATCAACCATCAATGTCCTATGTGCATTATCAAGTTGGGATATTGGTCCCTTTGTTTACTAAGATTGCTCTTATACTCTTTCGATTCTTATACCTTTATATATTGTCCTCTCACTCGTTGCTCTTAGCTTACCTGAAAATTGACCGAGTAAAGTAGATTAATATAATTACACATTGAAAATTAATTGATAAGTATAGTTGATATACCTAGTTTTAACTGTGATTTATTATGGAATGATTGATAAATGTCTAATTGTGTCCACTATTTGTTCTATGTATGTAATAAAATATTGTCGCACTTGATTACTGATCTTTATGTATATTTAGGACTTAGAATTACTCTTGCGCCATGGTTTCTCAAGAATTTAGATTGATTCTTGATCTAATTGGATTTTGGTTTGATTGTTTTAGTGGGATTTAGACACCTCCTTGTTCCTCAGAACAATCGCCAGCCCTGAGACCTTAAGTGTTCAAAATCAATCGGATGAATCCTATTCTTGAGCGTTGCTTATGTGTCCTGGAGGTCTTAACCATGCAGGATAGGTTGGGCGGGTAGTTATTTTAATATTCAGTGACATGGTGGATCTTTATGTATATTTTGTTCAGGTGATTGTGATGTACAAAATTGCACCACTATATATATGTTTATGCATTGATTATGTGTCGCACCATTTATGTTAATGCATTGGCTTATGTCGTTATTGATTTCCATGAGGTGTCGCTTGTAATTATTTTAGTTATGAAGTCGTGTGTATTATGTGTTGATTGAGTCATTGTTATGTGTTGATTATGTTCCTTTTAGTTGTGTTAATGCATGACTTATGTGTCGTTTTAGTTATGATGATGTATCACTTGTGGTGGCATTTATTATGTTGTAACGAGTTTAATATCCTATTGCAAAAAGAGAATAAATAAATAAAATATTTACCTATTATACATCGCTTTTCATTGTCGTAATGTAGGGGACTTTACATATGTTATCAGAGAGGATTCAACCCCACGACTTGGGATCATTACACCTTCCACTGTATTATGCACTTGATTAATTATTTATCGCGAACTAAAATTGAAATTTGTCCATGCAGGTAATCACGGTTAGAGGACGTTGTGGAGGTAGATGACGTGGTGTTAGGGGAGGAGGTGTGACGCCTTCAGTAGAATCCACACCAGGGGGGTCTAACCCCCAAGGGGAATAACAAGTCATTGGATAGGAGCAGATTGTTGTGGGGGATATGGTTTGTTTGATGAGGTCCTTTCATCGGATGTCAAAAGCCTTGATTAACCGAATAGATAGAGATGAGGCTAGGGATATTGTGCCCCTTTAGGGTCCACAATGCGCTCCAGCTCACAGTTGTAGCATTCACATAGAACTCAAGAAGGTTAAGTTTCCCGAGTTCATTGGCGCCACGAACAAATCAAACATTGAGGCATGGTTGGAGAACATGGCGATGTGATTTTCACTTCGTGACTACACCTACAACATGAAGGTCCAAATGGAGGTCTTCCAGCTGAACAAAAGTGATCTTCTATGGTGGAAGACGCTTATGCCTCAGCTAAAGATGGTCATTGAAGACGTGTCATGGGAAATATTCGAGGAGCGGTTTCGGGAGAGGTATTTATTGGAGGAATTCATGGAGCACCAACTTAATGAGTTCAATGCTTTACGATAGGGTGGATTATTGGTGTCGTAGTATGAGCCCTGATTCATGGAGCTGCTTAGGTATGCTTCACATATGAACACAGAGAAGATGAAGGTAAACAAGATTGTGTTTGGCCTTAACTTCAACATCTGTGCGAAGGTGAGGATCCTAATGCCACAGACGTTGCATGATGCAGTCCAGAAGGCCCTCATAGCAGAGGAAGATTTGACCTGCAAGGGTTACGGTAAGAATTCTACAAGACCGACTAGACATATGAGGACAGGTGTGCAGTAGCATCAGAAACCAACTAAACATACATCAAGGTATCAAGATACATCGAGATGATACACATTCATGACACCACGATGAACGACTCCTTTGCAAAGGACTCCCTACAAAGGACCACAACATCAACAACAATGTTTCCCGTAGCAACAACAGGTTAGGCCTCTTCAACAAAACAAACCAGGATTACAGGTTGTTAGGCCAACAACTTCTACTTCAGGGACCAGAAGTACTAGACCGAAGACTGGATGTTGGAAATGTGGAGAGCCACATTACCAGCGAGACTGTTTGGTTGAGAGGGATAGATAAGTCGGGTACCATCGCCAACCAAACTTTTAGTATTTTGATAGATCATGGTGCTATAGATAGCTTTATTTCTAGTGAAGTGCTGAAGAGAATTAAGGTAAAGGCAGTCGAACAGGATGTGTTTAGATATGTAGAAATGGCTTCGGGTACCAAAAAAAAGGTTGGGGGAAGAGTTACGAGCTATCACATGAACTTGAGAGATTTTGTAACAACGTCTGACCTATATGTCATGATCTTAGGATATTATCACATCGTGATCGATATGGATTGGTTGGAATCGCATGATGGGATACTCAACTATAAGATGAAACGACTGAGTTTGACCGATGATGAGGGACAAAGAAGAGTGATTGTAGGAAGAAACCAGGGAGTGTCCCTGAGGTTCATTTATTCCCTATAGATACATAAGAGCATGCGCAAAGGATGCAATCTATATGAAATCTTAGCATTGAACGAAAAGGGTGTGGCAGAAGGATTAGAAAACCTTTTGGTAGTACGAGAATTTGTGAATTTTTTCACATAAGAGTTACCAGGTTTGTCACCCGAAAGAGAGGTGGAGTTTACCATTGACTTGAAACCTGGAAATAAACCGATAGAAAGAACGCCTTATTGGATGTAGACACTTGATTCACAGGAGTTGAAAATGCAACTAAAGGAGTTGTTGGACCTAGTACTTATACGTCTAAGTGTGTCACCTTGGGGTGTGCCTGTTATTTTCATAAGAAAGAAGTATGGGTCATGGAGACTCTGTATTGACTATCGTCAATTGAACAAGGAAACGATCAAGAACCATTGTCCATTTCCAAGAATGGATGATTTGTTTGATCAAATGAAAGGTGTGACGATGTATTCAAAGATCGAATTGAGATCATGTTATCACCAATTATGAATTAAAGAGGAATATATTCCTAATACCGCATTCAAGATGAGTTTCAGACACTACAAGTTTACCATTTTACCGTTTGGAGTGACAAATGCCCTGGGGGTATTCATGAGCTTGATGAATGGAGTGTTCCGCGAATACTTAAACATGTTTGTTCAAGTATTCATTGATGACATATTAATATATTCTTGGACAAAAAAAGAATATGACGAACATTTGCGCTTGGTAATATAGTATTTACGAGAAAACAAGATATACGGGAAACTATCAAAATGCTCTTTTTATCAATCGAGGATTCATTACTTAGGGAATGTTATCTCCGAGGAATGCATCGTTGTGGATCCAATGAAGGTAGAGGATATTATGGAATGTATTTAAATGACAAACATACTAGAAATTCATAGCTTTATGGGTTTAGCAGGATTATGTCGAGGGTTCGTTGAAGGTTTTTCGAAGATAGCAAATACGATCACAAAATTGCAGAAGAAAAACAAGAAGTTTCTATGGACCAAGAGGTGCGTGGAAGAATTTCAAGGGCTCAAGGGGATGTTGAAGACAACTCCAATACTAAAAGTCCCTGACATGGACAAGGAATTATTGGTATGCACAGACACATCCAAGGAAGGATTAGGAGGAGTCTTGACGCAAGACGGTCGAGTGATCACTTACATATCAAGGAAATTAAGAAATCATGAGGAGAACTATGCAACGCATGATTTGGAGTTATTTTCCATTTCGTATGACTTGAGAGTATGGAGAAACTATCTGATTGGACGAAAATTCAAACTAAAAACATACCAATGTGGATTGCAACATATTTTTACACAAAGTGTCTTGAACGCGCGACAAAAGTGTTGGTCAGAATTGCTTAGAGAATACAATTTTGAGATTACTTACATAAAAGGAACATTGAACAGAGTGGAAGATACGTTGAGTCGAAGACCACACATATTTTCGGTGATACCTCTTCAGATGAATCTTCGAGAAAATATTCTAACTATACAGTGCGACGATGACTGCTATAAGGAGGTTAGGGAAAATATTAGAAAAGACACCATGTTGGTACCAAAGTTTGAAATATATACATTGGACAATGACGGATTGATGAAGTATAATAAACGGATTTACGTACTGCCTAACGACGAATTCAAAAGTTTTATCTTAAACAAAGCTCATAGAGTAGTATACATGGCTCATCCCGGAGTCACGAAGATGAGGGCATACCTTAAGCCCTTATTTTTCTGGAAAGGAATGAACGTGGACATAGTTAGCTACATGGCGAGATGTCTATAATGTCATCAAGTGAAGGATGAAAATAGACATATGGTAGGACTACTACAACCACACACCATTCTGGAATCGAAATGGGAGGTATGACTCAATTTTCGTAGTAGTTGACACTTTGATGAAGAGTGCAAATTTTATTTTTGTGCGCACAATGTATCAGGCGCCAAACATAGCTAGAGTTTTTATCAACGAGATTGTAAGGTTACATGGTGTACCGATAAGGATAATATCCGATCGAGGATCAATGTTTACAGGATGATTTTGGACTAGTTTCCAAGAGGCTTTGGGAACAAAACTGAACTTTAGTACAACGTATCACCCTGAGACAGATGGGCATACATAAAGAATGAACCAAATTTTGGAATATATTTTGCGGATGTGTGTCATGGACCAACATAAGTGTTGGGAATAATTCTTTCCACTGGTAGAGTTTGCGTACAATAACAGCTATCAAAGTACCATTAAGATTGAAATTTTTGAGTTTCTCTATGGGCGAGCATGTTGGATGACATTGAGTTGGGATCGACTTGAGGACAGGGTCCTGGTAGGACCAGACGAGATCCAAGAAATGGAATAACAAATGAAAATGATAGGACAAAGGATTAAATATGCATAAGATCAATAGAAGAGTTATGTCGATGCACTTCACGTCGATCGTAACTATGAAGTTGGCAATCGAGTTTTCTTGCAGATGATACCAGACAAAAGTTCGATCAAGTTTGGAAAGGGTGCTAAAATATCTCTTAGGTTTGTCAAACCTTTAAAAGTTGTGGAAAGGAAGGGACCTGTGGCCTATAAACTAGCCTTGCCTAATTCTTTGAGGCATATGCACGATGTTTTTCATGTATCTATTTTGTGACATTATGTTAGTGATCCTACACATGTGATTGACATGAGTTCCTTGCAGGTGTCAGAAGAGGGTGCACTCACAGTGGATCCCATATTCATTATGAACCATCACATTCGATAGATACAACATCGAACAGTCGATTAGGTCAAGTTCCAGTGGGACAATTATTGTCCACACTCGGCCACCTAGGAGAACGCATATGATATGCGTCACTATTTTCCTTATTTATTTGATAGTTTAGACCTATAGATATTATGAGTTACTTTTATTAGTACATTTTATATATATTGTACAACTTCAGGATGAATTTTAAAACAAGAGGGGTGTATGTAACATCCCACTCTTGCGAGCACATGTTATCGACTTATTCTTTGAGGACACTTGCGTGCAAGTGATCTGGTTATAGTACATGATTGCATATTTCGTTGATGGATCTTTATGATGATGTTGATTATTATGATTTGATGTTATTTATATATGTGTATTGAAAAATTCTATTGACGATTTTTCTATGAGTGTGCAGGACACTTGACAGATTGTGGATGCCAATGGCATCAATGGACCTCCTTGGACTCTCGATTGAGTCCGGGAGTGGATTGTATTGGTTTGAGTATTGCATTTATGCATATGTGACATATGATCGATTATATATTATGATGTTGTATATGGATCGTTGACAATGTTTCATTGATGATTGTAGGATGACGATTTCTTGCTAATCCGACTCACATAAGGAGTAAAGGGTTCATGCACATAGACCATATTTGAGGGAGAGGTGTGGAAACGTCCCTGTCACAGCCTACCGACACTCCCATCGTGGCTCGAATTGTAGGTTAACTATTACCTAGTTTGAGAGGTCCACAATGTCATGAGGGCAGACTAAGACAGTTGCTCTCAAATATTTCTAAGGGGCACACAATAAGGCAGGGTCCTTATTCCTTAGAATCGCTTTGTCTCTCAAAAGGTCTCCTAAATGGAGTGTTGACTCTAGGGGTTGGAAAAATACCAAAACCAGTGAAAGGCGAGTGACACCCTTGGAGCACATCACGTAAATAAAATTTGAGTCAATGAATCAATAAAATTTGAGTTTTATTGTTAACACTTGATTATGGCGGGATGCGCGCCGAATAATACACTTAAGGTGTTTTTCTATGCATTGGAATGAGTACATGTGGCTCGACATTTTTCCTTAATCATATGTGTTGTATCCTTTTGATCCATCAATATCATGTGCTATGTATTGGATAGAATATGAAATAACCGTTTCGATAAATAATACTAATCCAACAACGCATTACTTTTACCATCAATTTGTCTATCCAAAAAATCCAAAATCCAAAGAGGTTATTGTTTTTGGAGCTATCTCTCACCAGGGCGGAGCATTAGAAACCCTTCTTCAACTCTATGACTGAGTTCTAGTGTGTCCTTTCACTGTTCTTGAGTTGATTTTGGAACGCTTTTTTTCATGTTGTAGACAAACCAGATTCAATTTCCTCGGTCGCTGCCTAGTTGGGCATCCCATAACTATGATTATCACCCTTATTTAACTACTTCCCTTACAAGCGTTGTATTTGTGTTCTCGGATTGGTGCAATTTCTAGAAAGAGAATTTCCTGAAGTCTCGCGCTTCTTGATAGAAATCTATTGGAATCTGAACTTTCCTATAGCATAGCCATGGTCGGATGTGCATAAGATCTGAGGTGTGTCGTGAGGTTTCCGAGCCATCTAGGAGATCTTTTTCTTGGGATATTCTGGCATCAGCTTGATGTTTTAAAGGAATCAACATCTTAACTTCAGTGTCATACCCTTCCTGCAGCACTAAATCGCTCCCTCTATGGGCGAATGCCCCGTTTGAGTTTTATTGTTAACACCTGATTATGGCGGGATGCGCACAGAAGAATACGCTCCTGGTGTTTTTCTGGGCATTGAAATGGGTGCATGTGGCTCGACGTTTTTCCTTAATCACATGTGTTGTATCCTTTAGATCCATCAAAATCCTGTGCTATGCAGTGGATATAATACGAAATAACTGTTTCGATAAATAATACTAATCCAACAACGCATTACTTTTACCATCAATTTGTCTGTCCAAAAGGTCCAAACTCCAAAGAGGTTATTCTTTTTGGAGCTCGAAATTAGGTGATATTTGATATTACGGTTTATTATGGAATGCTTCATAGATGTCTAATTGTGTCCATCAATTGATGTATGCATGTAATAGAATCTTGTCACACCTGACTACTGATCATTAAGATGTATGATTGATTTAGAATTTAGAATTACTCGTGCATCATGATTTCTGGAGAATTTATATTTATTGTTGATCTAGTTGGATTTGATCTTGATTATTTCAGTAGGATTTAGACACCTCCTTGTCCCTCAGAACAGTCGCCAGTCGTGAGACCTTAATTGGTCCAAATCAATCGGATGAATCCTGGGCTTGAGCGTTTCTTATGTTTCCTGGAGGTTCTAACCATGTAGGATAGGTTGGGTGGTTAGTTATTTTAATGTTCAGTGACATGGTGGATATTTTTGTATATTTTGTTCAGGTGATTGTGATGTACATAATTTTGTCACTATACATATGTTTATTCATTGATTATGGGTTACAACATTTATGTCAATGCGTTGGCTTGTGTCATTATTGATTTCCATGTGGTGTCACTTGTAACGATTTTAATTATGAAGTCATGTGGATTATGCATTGATTGAGTCATTGTCATGTGCCTTTTAATTGTGTTAATGCATGTCTTATGTGTTGTTTTAATTATGATGATGTATCACTTGCGGTGTCGTTTATTATGTTGTAATGAGTTTAATATCCTATTGCAGAAAAAGAAAAAGAAAATAAAATATTTACATATTATACATCTATTTTCGTTGTCATAACGAAGGGGAATTTACATATGTTATTAGAGCGGGTTCAAGCCCATGACTTGGGATCATTACGCCTTCCACTATATTAAGAACTTGATTAATGACTTATTTCTAACCAAAATTGAAGTTTTTCCATGTAGGTAATCATGGTTAGAGGATGTTTTGGAGCTAGACGATGTGGTGCTAAGGGAGGAGGTGCGACGCCTCCAATAGAATCCATGCCAGAGGGGTCTAACCCCGAAGGGGAAGAACAAGTCATTCGACAGGAGAATATTGTTGTTGGGTTGTGGTTGCTCTAATGAGGTCCTTGTTGGCATAGGGGTAGACCTAGAGTTCAACATTTAACAACACACCAAAAACACCCCAACTACCGACCCCTTCGGCAACACCTGCGAGGTAGGAAAAGTCTCACCCGAGGTAGAAGCAGGGGGGTTATAGGAAACAGGTGTCTGTAACCAAGTTGGGACATGAATCTATGATAAGAGAACTTCACAAGATATTTTGTTAATGCTTAGGAAGTGAACGTGCATTAGTTTATTAGTCTCTTTAACATCGTAGAACATAACCAAAGACAAATCTAACGTAGTGACAACAAGTGATTACGCACCCAAACACTTAGCACTTAGCACTTAACATTGTGAGTCAAATCTATCATTCAGTTACCTTTTAACATAAGTAAAGTACTTAAGAACAAAATATCTATTCATTACACATCAAATCAAAGAACTAAGCAATTACATAATAGAATGACATTGCACAAAGAAAACCATTAGACACCAGATATACATGGTTCACCCCAGGGTGGGGATATGTCCACAAATTGCTTCGCTTCTTTATTATTTGCCAAGATCTTACATTTAGTCACTCTTGTGCACTAAGCCACAGAGTCAAACTTTGCACAAGACAGGAGATCTGTGCACTAAGTACTAGATCCTCCTTTTCCTTCCAAAAATAGGTCAAATGCACAGAGACACAATCCCTATCACAACACTTAGAGCCTTCTGAAAAATCACAATCGAGCACAAAGCCTCGACCACATACACTTCTTCGCACAAAAGAACTTTTGTTCACACATAACTACTCTACTTTTACACTAGATTCCTCTTTATTTATACTTTACAAACCCTTACAATAAGATGTAAACATGGGAAAATCCCATGGGACGACATCCCCTAAACCTGTTACAAAACCCTAGAGGACCTTTTACTAGGTCCACATAACCCTCAAAATAGGTGAGATCCGCAATATCATCTTCGCTTGGGTGCTCCTTCTTCGACCAGCCCAACAATCACCTGTGACTCATCCTGAGTCACTCATGTCTAGAAAATGTTGCTTCAAAATCTTCGAGCGTAACTTGAGCTACCTCGACTTGCTGCCTCGCCTGAGCCTCCTTCTTAGAGAGATCCTGGACTGTCTTCTCTCTAACAGGCCCTTCCAGGCATTTTTCTATAGTTGCAACTACTTGATCTAACTGTGATCCCTGGCTATCGATCTCCTCGAACACCTTGCAAGCTTCGTCCTACACAGGTTGTAACTTTTGTGTTACCTACATCAACTTACCTTGGAGGGAAGTGATCTATTTTTGTACTCTGCACTGCTTCTGAGATCTCTTCATGCTTTCCACTGATGTGAGTTTCTTCATATGTGCCTGCAATGAGAATGCTTGATGTTGCGCCTCCTGTAACTGAGATTAAAGATTCCTTAACTCTGGATCCTCGACAATGCGTTCATATGTCTTGGCGCTTCTGTTACTTAACTATTTACATGCCAAGGTGAGGGATTTTATGCTTTCTACTACGTTTTTGGCGGACTCCTCCCTCTGGTCACACACCTCCTGCAGGGTGCTCGACATTGTTTGAGCCTCCAGTTCTATTATCCTAGCCTGAAGTTGCTGGAGGGTCTCTGTGAGCTTCACTACTTGAGCTTCGACTGAGTCTTGCTCCACCTATGCCAAGCCTGGCATAAAGTGACATGATTTACTTACTGCTTCTTTGACCACAACCTTCTCTGTGAGCATCTGCTCTTTTTCCTTTTGTAGCTAGGATTTTTCCTCCTGAAGCTTCGCTTGAAGCTATTATTTCTCACTTTCATGGGTATCTACACTGTCCTGCGCTGCTCGTAACAGTACTAGGACTTCGTATTTCTCATTTTTCAAGGCTTATGTAGCCTTCTCTTTCTCTTCGTGAGTTCTATGTAGCCAAAATTTTGTTTCATCAACAAGCCTTCTTAGCTGGGATGCTCTTTCAGTGGTCAGTTCTCTCTGTTCTTTCTTATATGCCTTTAACCCTCCCTCCAATACTTCAAAATGTCCTAGAGGTATTCCTTTAAGGTTAACATCAACATCCAAGTTGGGGATAGCATGTACTACTTAGGGGATGGGAAAATTGATGCTATATTGAGCGAGGGTGATCCAAATACCCGGGTCACCCTGCGGAGTGGGTTCGTCCTCTGCGGTCTGTGATGAGGAAGGTGTAGACGGCACAGTAGGCACCATTCTATATTTTAACAGACAGGCGGGGTATAGTTTCAGATAACGACAAGAAACATAGCTCGACACTTGGAAAATTCTTGTCTTATATTAGTCAATCACGGGTAGCAAAAAGTGTTCCTAGCACCACCATAGATGAGTTAAATAAGCGAGGTGTCATGATGGATCTTCCAACAGATAGGAAAATGCTTCCATCAATGTAAATCTAGTCGTTAAGGTGTGGTCTCAGCATCCAAAAGCAGTCCATAAACCCATAAATGTGTTTCCTAATTGTTCCAGAGAGTCATTCTAACAATCGGGGTGCCTCCAACGGTCATATAACTTCTCTAGGATGAAGTCTAAATCTGCACGGACCTGTTGTTCCAGCGAGGTTCAAATCCTGCGAACTTGCCTCTTGTGAGGTTCCAGTCTACGAAGTCTTCCATTTGGTTTCTATAACTTCTTGTATATTTTCCAACTTAGCCTTATTTTTATTGAGCTTCCTTGCCTTCTTTCCTATTATCTGAGCTTCTTTAACTGTTTCTGGAACCCTCTTTCCATTTTTATTCTTATTTTACCCTAGCATAGTGGCTTCACACTGTAGAGGTAACTGCAAAGATTCTGAAGTTAATATCCCTTTTCTTAACACTTCCTGAGTGGGCACACTTCTCTCTAGGATAGATAGGTCCTTCAAACCTTCCTGCATTCTTTCAACCTTGATAGCTAATTCTTTTTCTTTATGTCCCTCCTGCGTTGTTACTTTTTTCTGTTTCTTCGACTTATCCTCTCGTTCTTCTATTAGTTGGTCTATTTTCCTAGCTATTGTTGTGGGTGGGAAATCCCCCTACGAACTAGCATTAAGGGTTCTGTAATGCATGCAGGAATGACCTAAAGTATCCTACTTTTTACCATCATCCCAATCATAAACCCCATTATTCATATGTAAATACAAGGATAAAAGGATCAATTCACTATACCTTGCTTCCACGTTTGATGTATATCCTTTCACGCTTGGTTGCTCATTGAATGCAAGTTTCCTCCCAAAGATGACCTGCATTCAAAAATAGACAAACAAAGAACTCCAAGCATGCATTTGATCTATGAACTAATGGGTTACAGATTCTATCAAAATATAATCAATATTAAAGATTAAACATCTCATATGGTGGGATGGGAAAAGTACTTCTTTTATTAATCTCACAAGAATACCTTACAATAGTGAGATCACCCACTGCTCCTCAAATCTAGTCCTAGGCTCCTCTTCAACTGTACTCCAACTTCTTTCAAATATGCTTCTCTTCACACAATGGTTGCAAAAGGTTGAGACAAGGGAAAAGAAAAATCGGGTAGAGTTTCTTTACTCTTATTTTTTTTCTCTTCAAATGGGACCCCTAACCCTTCTTTTATAGGCTAGAAAGGCCTAAGTATTTGGTCGAGTGACCGGCTATGGGAAATCAAACAATTTAGGTAACTTACCTAAAACTTTGAGTTCAGTCTGCAACTTTCCATTTTTTGTACTTTTGTAGGTACATGTGGGTTGTAGTGGGTTAGCCAGCGTATACACGTGTGCAGTAGTGGAGTAGGGCACGTATGCCTTCAAAGAGGGTGTTTTTAAGAGGTTGTTTCAATAGTTTCTTGGAAAAAGATGTAACATGATATGTCTCGATGCCAGGTAAGCATATCTAGTGAAAATTAGGGTTATAACAAATGTCGCCTAATGTGTGAGGTCAAAAGAGAATCCGATGGCCGAAATACATTATCAATCGTTACCAATCATAAGAAACAAGTGAGCCCAGGGACTAGAGTTCGGGAGGTGCCATCTCCAAAAAAACAATTGTCTCACTGAGGCGGGTATACCCATGCTTGGGATGAAAAATCATGGTTTTCAATCAAATACATTGCATATCCATGTCATATAACTATATAAAGTGTAGCCGCGAGCAATACACAACAGATCTACATCTCGAAATAAAAAAGATATACAGGCATAGTATCCATCTTCTAAAAGCTGATAAGGCCTGATGGCTAGAGATGAAGTCTTCAGAGCTCGAGCAACGACTTCAAAATCTTCAAAACTTGGGTAGGAGTGTAATATGATTGTATGAATTCACTACCTAGAGGTCTTCGACATCTCGTCGGGCATGGAATAGAGGATCTTGATGGTCAGGCTAAAGGCTTCATTGATTTTGAGCAAAGACTTGATTGGGCATGCGGAATGGTCGGGCCTGAGGGAAAAAGACAAACTGTAGAAGGGTCAAGTCAGGCTTGGTAAAAAATTCCCTTGGACAATAGCACAACAAATGATGAGACTCAGGCAGCATGGTATTAACATAAGTTCATGATGCAGGAGGTAACGCAAAATATCTATATGTTTGGAAGAATAACCAAACAGAGGAGGACACAACTCTATGTAGCGAGAAAAACTTCCTAAGGTCATATTAAATCCCAGATCTTGACTAAAAAACGAAAGAATGTGCTTTGTCCAAAGGCGACTCATTTTGCTGCCAATAAAAATAAAATACTTTTCCCTTCCTCTTTTTGGGGTATATTTGATTTTTTTTTTGTCTTTTTCAATAATTTTGGAAAAAGAGTAAAACAATGCTACGTTACAAAGGAGGAAAGAGTGTTTCAAACATACCAGTTCTAGGTGCAAGGACAAGACTGATGTTCAGAGCAAGGACATATGAAAAAATCCCTCTAGGGGTCAAGGTCTCAATATGCAAAGGAAAAGTGCTACAAGGCTTGCGTTATAAGGCATGATTCAAATGGTTCAGTTGAAAGCAACATGGAGCCAGCATTAGGCCAAAGATGTAGGAATGAAAATGTGGTTAACAAGGCATAATGATAATGTCCTTCAATGCAAGTTTAACGAGCCCAGAGAAGGTAAGCTTGATGTTTTTTCATTTTTAGAGAGTTCAAAAAAATGAAAAAGGAGACTCCACTGGGGTACTTTTTTTGAAGGTAGTCTAGTCGCCTCGAAAAAGGGGTAAACTAGCACAGAAAAGACGTCTATTCAAAATCATTTTAATGAGTGTGACAAGGACAAGATCACTTGACAATCTTTTCAATTTTAAGGAGTCTGAAAATAACTTAACTATGAACTCCGTATGGAATGTTCTTCTGGATTGTTTTAACAAGTGTGAAGAAACAAGGTCACTTGATGATCTTTTCAATTTTAGGGAGTCTGAAAAGAACTTAACTATGGACTCCGTTGGGGCATCTCTTTCGTAAATTTGGTTCTTCAGGGCCAAAAAAGGTTTAAAATTATACCTGAGAATACTCTTCTACAGAACCGAGGCTCCTAGAGTATACCTTTGTTCGTACAATTGACCATATGGACCGAAAAAGGGGTAAACTACCATCGAACAAGCATGCCTTCAAATTTCAGTTTAATGAGCGTAAGAGCCACAAGATTGCTCGACAATATTTTCATGTTTAGAGGGTCTGAAAAGGGCTTAAAAGAAGACCCGTTATGTTTTGGGAGTCCTGAGGGTGAGTTCACGAGTGATAACGAATCATGCTAATGAGGCTCAAACTCGTAATTATAAAAATCTAATAAGGACTCCTGAGTCTATAGTCGTCAGTGACAGCATGGACACCAAAATGCAACCAGGATCTACCTAGGGAATCCATGTTAAGGTAGGCTCTACCACTAAATTACGACACTTCTAAAGCAACAATGATGGTTCTGTGTTGCAACTCAGTGGGATCAATCCCAAGGTAGAGCGAAAAAGACAACAAGATGCAGGAAGTGGAGGTGGGATCCTAACTTAAATGCAACGAGTTGAAAAAATGACTTTTTACCAAAGGACCTTCAAAATGACCCAAAGCTCCAAAAAGTTTTCGAATACCCAAAGTAACACTTATCATAACAATCCAAAGAAAACTCCTAAACCATACTAAACGATTTTTAGTTTAGAAAAAAAGACAAAAAGGTACAAAAAATGACAAAAAGAGGCCAAAAAGTCTATAAATAGAAGCTGGCAACTCATTATCACCATTGTTAATTGAGAAATTGACTGTGGAGCCAAAAACACCCCTTTGGCAAAAGAGTTGATTTCGGGAGCTTCGGTGGACGGAACGAGCTTCTGATTGGACCAGATAAGTACATACTAACCCCCCTTGCATTTCAATTCTTTATTTAAGAATTTTTTTTTGTTTTTTTGGGGGGGTGCTAACCTTTAAATTGGTCGGCCCCACGCATACGCAGGTTGTCTTAGGACATCCAACGTATGCCCATGTGCAGAGAAAATACTGCATGTGGGCATACATGATGGTCCACATTACAACCCGCGTATACCCTCCCACATAGGAAAAAAATAAAAAATGCAAGGGCTAATCCCTCTTGAATTTGTCAATTGCAGGATGTATGTTCACTGGAGGGAGAGAGAGCATGAGGACTTTGATGCTGCAGTCTCAGATAACCCTGATGTGGTAGCTTCTCTAGCTCAATTAGGCTTGTTTAAATTTCTCCAGAGTGCATTTATGCAGGCAAAACCTAGGCTATTGAATGCCTTGATTGATTACAGGCACCCGGACGTGGAGGCGTTCATGCTTGAGGGACAATCGTTGACTCCAATGACTAAAGATATATACTTTTTGACTGGCTTGTCAAGGAGAGGGGAACCAGTCAACCTTCGCACGTTTCCCTCTAGGCCTCACAACATAGTAGAGTTGATCAACCTCCATTGTGACGCAGGTATTGACATGGTGGGCACTCAGGTGTTGGTTCATAACATCAGCAACCTATCACTGAAAGTGATAGATCTACTTATTGGGTGGATTACCGAATCCAAAACATTACACTAGGCTTTCAGATTGCACATGAATTGTGTGGTTCAGTGCTTAAATGCAAAAATCTTTGACTGGAGTACTACATTACTTGACTGCATGAAAAGACAGTTGACAGAGTGTCCGATGTGGAGGCACCGAAACTTTGGGTTTGGTACTATCCTTTGTGTGTTCTTCTTCGAGAGGGTACCTAGTCTGTGTCCGAGGGAGATTTTTCAAGGGCATGTAGCCTCTTCTCTAGAAATGAACAGATGGGCGGAGTTGTTGCCGCGACAGGGGGGAGTAAGGAATATTGAGGCCTTCGACGACAAGTTTTTCGATTGGTGGTCTTGGAAGATTTCGACAATAGAGGACTATCCCTATGCTAGAATTGACTTTTCCAGGGACCCTAACATGGGTGTACCTCCCAGAGTGGTACGAGGAGAGCTAGGTAAGTTTTATTTTCAAATTTATTTAATTGTTATGTTGTTTTTTTTATATATATCATTTTTTTATATACCATATTATCTGATAGATATGCGTCTGTTGTGTGCATATGTGGGACCAATGCATCCAACAGATTTTGAAAGGACCAGGCGACGTCCTCAACCAAAGGACACACCAGTTGTAGCCAGCGGACCAACAATAGTAGTGGGACCTCTAGCCGGTGAGGCTGAGAGATTTTTGAGATGGGTAGAGTGGAACTTTACTTCGCTTACTTGCACCATCCCCATGGAAGAGATCAAGGATATGCCGCCATCTATGCAACCTCATGTAGTGGGGGCACCACGGATGTGGGTCCGGATTTTTCGCATTTGGAAAACATCATTGATCATTATAACAGGGCCAATAGGCCCTGTCCTAATTTAGGCTGGACTTCTTACGTGCCAAGGGCAGTACTTGTATATTTTTGAGGGCATAAGCCCCGTGACTCTCTACTGGACGTATTTTTTAGGCGCTTTCACCCACCCATGTACTCTGATATCTTTGATATTATAAATGGATTTTTATGTGTTTATGGAATACATCTATTTTACAAATGTATTTATATTTTCATGTGTGTATTTTTATTTACATGTGTGAAATATGCCAATTTAATACATGATTAGCTAGGGCGTCTGTAACTTGATTCAATATCCTAGGAACATGGATATACGTAATGTAATCAAAACTTCTTTCTAAACGATGTAACCTAAGGAACCATCGTTGTAGAGTAGGATCATAAACGCGGTAAACTCCATTTAATTGAGACACAACCAGTTGAGCATTTAAATACACCTAGAGGCGAGAGATACCATACGATGAAGCGTCACGAAGCAACTCTAAGACTGCATTGTATTAGGCGACATTTTTTGTGGTGTTACCTAAACAGATACCTCTTGAAGATAGAAACTAGCCTTGAGATGTGTAAATTACCCAAGCTACAGAAGCAAGCTTCCGAGTGTGTCAACTAGCACCATCCGCAAACCCAATGAACACCTCTGATTCACTTGACATCTACCACAGTGAAAAATATGACATCAAAATGACACATCCATAAAACCAAAAAAGGATAAAAACTAAAAAATGCAAATGCACAGGAACTATACATATGTTACAAAAAGTTAGCCAAGGTGACCTACCTATCAGTAATACTTCTTGAGGTAGAGCCCATTTCTAGGCTCCGCCAAAGCATTTCCCTCAAAGTCTACCAGATGATAAGCACCCTTTTTTAGAACCTCTTTTATGATGAAAGGTCCGAACTACATGGGTTTGAACTTGCCTACCCTCAAGGGGTCCTTATCTTGGGCATAGACCAAGACAAGGTTGCCTTCAGAGAAAATCCAAGGACGAATGGATCGATCATACTAACACTTTAATTTTTGTTTGTGAGCTTCGTTGGCCAAGGATACATCACGACACTGCTCATTGAGCTTCTAAAGGTATAATAAACTCTCTTCAAGTGATGAAGTGTCTGGAAATAACTGAACTGCCAACTTTAGAGACGGGATCTGGCACTCAATAGGAAAGACTGCTTCTAGTCCATAAATGAGTTGGAAAGGTAATAAATCGTTTGTAGTCTTAACAGAAATTCGGTAGGCCCATAATGTCAAGTATAACATCAAATGCCAATTTGACTTGCCCGAATTGATCGTTCACTATAGAATGGTTTTAAGAGATTTATTTACAGCTTCCACCTGACCATTCTCCCATGGATAGTTGGGTGACAAATGTTCTTTCCTCAACCCAAGTTTTGATGTTAACTCAATCATCATTGTGTTCTGAAAGTGACTTCCATGGTTAGTGACAATCTCTCTCGGGACGCCGAACCTTTATATAATCTGGTTAAACAAAAAGAGAGCAGCAGTCTCACCATCATCCTTGAACGTTGGCATAGATTTGACCCACTTGGTGAAGTAGTCGACGAATGAGATGATATAATGATGCCCCATTGCTGAAGGAGGGTTGCAAGTAGTGTAATCAATCCCCCACTTGGTGAAGGGACCAACTGTGATGACGAGAAACATGGGAGAAGGGTGTTCCCTCATCTTCTGAGAGAAGATCTGGCACGGGTGCAACTTCTTGACTGATTCAAAACAATCTTTGATTAATGTCGACCAGAAGTATCTGGCTCGTAGAATCTTTTGGGTTGTTGCCAACCCAGAAAAATGACCTCCACATGCTACAATATGAAAATATTTAAGAATGATCTCTGCTTCTTCATGAGTGAGGCACCGATGAAGGATACAATCTACACCTTGATGATACAAAGTGTCTTTGAGTATGAGATAGTTCTTGGCCTGATGGTGTATATGGCGACGCTCATCACGAGAAGTAGAGACGAGGAACTTCAAAGTCTGGAGATAGACAAGTATATCTCCATACCAGGGGTCTGAAGATGCAATAAAAAACATGTCTCCTTGAATAGGCGACTCTTCGGGCATAACATCACCTGACTCGACCTAAAGTTCCGAGATGAGTTCCGCAAAGACCAGTGACTTTTTGGATTTTGATGAAACAAAATCTAAGTCAAATTCTTGGAGGAAAACTATCCATCTACTAATATTTCTACCAATTACCCGTCGTGACAACATGTATTGGAACAGATTCACAATGGCAATGACGATGGTCTTGCTAAACAAGATATAATGACGGAACCGTTGGACAGCATGAACTACTGCCAATGCAAGTTTTTCAATGAGGGAGTAATTGAGTTCTGGACCAGCCAGGCCTCGGTGCAGGTAATAAATCACATATTCTGAGAGCAAATCATCCTCCTGAACCAAGACCATACTGATGGTTGAATCTGTCGTAGCCAAGTACAATAAGAAATATTTGTTATAGTTTGATGGCCGAAGTAGAGGGGCAGTCATGAGGGCATGTTTAAACGATTCGAAGGAGTGTTGAGTGGCTTCATCCTAGTGAAAAGGAACATCCTTCTTCAGTAAACGCATAAAGCCCTTTGTGATCTCGGCATAGTTTGCGATGAAACGCCACAAAATGTTCGCTTTTCCCTGTAAACTCTGAAGTTGAAGGATGGTACATGAGGGAGGCAACTGAACTATTTCCTCAACCTTGAGAGGATTGACCATGATCCTCATTTTCAAAAATATGAAACCTAGCAGACGGCCCGACATCACGCAAAAACTGCATTTGCTGGGATTCAAGCAAATCCGGAAGTAGCGACATCGCTCAAAGATAAGTTGGAGGTGTGTGGGATGATCAGTTCTCTTACGAGATCGTGATGTTAAATCATCTAGGTAGGGCTCGACGATATGTTTGAGATCGTGGAAAGAAAAATACATGGAATGCTGAAAAGTAGCATCAACATTTTTCAAACCAAAAGGAATCTTACGATACACGAATGTACCCCATGGAAAAATGAAAGATGTTTTATGTTGGTCTTTGTGTTTGATTTGCATCTGATTGTATCCCGAGAAACCATCCATGAAATAAAAATCCTTGCAACCTATGCATTCATCAACTATCTAGTCAATAATTGGTGTGGGAAAATTATCTTTTCGACAAGCTTTGTTCAAATCACGAAAGTCTGTACATACGCAAATCGTACCTTGTTTTTTGTCGAATGACATGGGATCCAACACCCACTAGGTCAAATGGATGGGGTAGATAAAACCTGGTTTGAGAAGTTTCTCTACTTCAACCTTAATAACTGTTGCTTTCTTAGGATTAACCGGACGAAGCTTCTGCCGGACCAGCTTAGCGTCTGCATAATTCGTGATTTCATGTTCAACAATTTTTGGATCTATGCATGGAATTTCCTCGTAATACCAAGAAAAATGTTGTGGAATTCTTTAAATAAGTCCATGTAGACTTGAATCTCTATGGGGGAACATTCAGCTCCAATGAAAACATTCTCCACGATGCCAGGGGTTTTGGAGATATTAATAGGTATAGTTTCAACAATGGTTTCCATATTACCCTCGGCATAAACAACATCCATAGCCAAGGGATTGATAGGAAAAGACCTATCTCCAATCATAGTCAAAGCGAATTCATCGGCTTCAATTATTCTTAACTCTGGGAGGAAATAAGATCTATGATGGAGATCGTCTCAGGATTTGTCCGGACTAGTCATTGCTTCAATAATTGCTTCGGCTGAGGGCAAGACTAAGTCTAAAGAATATGTATCGGCAAGGGAACCTTGAGCTCAAATAGGCTCTAGAATCGGATTTAAATCTTGTGCGGGAGTTGGATCGGGGTCGGCGGAAGCCTACTGAACTAAAGAGTACGCAACTTCTACCGCAGACAAGGGCATGGCCATACCATGGTGCCCCATACCCTCCATCATGGTCAATGGGGATGAAATAATCCATGGATCATTGAATTAAGTCGTGCGAAATGGTGAAACTTGGAAAATCTCAACTTTATGGTGGTCTGATATGAACTTAACATCACCTTGAGGAGGCAGTTAATCGAAAGTACCCATCAAAGGTGGGCACAAACCAACCCCTATGTTGACGACGTTGGGTTGAGGGTTATCAATCACCAGGACCGTGGATGCCCCCAATTAAGGGTCAGGATGGGAGAAATACAATTGATCAACGGTCACAATCCGGCCCTTGTGTGGAAACAACAAGACCCGAAAAACTGTAATGACCACTACTTTCATGGCATAGGTCCAACTCCTTCCTAACAAGAGATTGTAGTCGAGAGATGCATCGACCACTTCAACCTCGACACACACGGTCTTCCCTCCTAACTACACAGGGAAAGAGGGGACAATTCCATGTGGTCGGAATGAACAACTGTCAAAAGCAGTAAAAAGGGTAGGTGACAGAAACAAAACGGGCTGGCCAATGGCCTTCCAACACACCAAAAACATTACACATGTTGAGGCACCCTCATCAACTACAATGCAGAAAATGTTTCGAGTAAATTTTTTCATGGTGTAAGCCACTACTATCTAGAATGCTTCATGATAAGGAAGATGAGGTTTTAAGTTGGTCGTATCAAGCATGATTGTACCCAGATTACAAGTCTCTACGGATCCTAAGGAAACTAACAGAGCCTTTCTCTGGGAGGGGTAGCTCTGGAGGACCTCCAAAGAAGACATAGCACAAGGGGTTTGAGACAAATACTCCACCATAGAGTAGTTATGTGTGGCCCTTGCCTTTGTCTTGTCAGAATATTTCTTGAATGCACCTTTTGGGATGCGTGTCATTGTCTCGCCTAATGTCTTCTCGATCTGGAGAAGAAGAGATGGGATTTCATCTTCTTTACCTTTCTCAGAGGTGCTTGGCTTGCGGTATTCATGTTACCTAGTCGATATATATGCATCACCTTTCATCATATACACATTTGTGGACACAGGATTGCTTGAAGATGGAGGGGGTCCTTGACTTCCCCCCTCTGCGCTTATAGAGACTTGAGTTAGATTTTTCCCATTTTGAAATGGGTTCGTTAACACATCGTGTTGTTGCTGTGACAAAAACTTTTGGGCCTCCACAAGCCGAGGGCACTGGTGAGTCGGGTGATCTTCTGCGCATAGGTTACACGGATAATTTGACTTATTAGTGGGTTTCTTATCCCCTTTACCCTTCTTACATTGTTTCTTCTTTCCATCAGGCTGTTGGGTGGCCATCGGATGTTTTGATTGCACACTGTGTACATCCGATGTTTGGGTAGGGGGAGCAGCTGAACTAGTGGTCTGGCTGGCTATTGTGTGCTGTATATACAGTTGTTGCAATTTTTTTGTCAGTTGTACAGCGAGATTTTTTTGTGTTGAAAAAATAATACCATTGGCATGTGGTCCATCTCTCTGTCTGGTTTTATCAAGTATTGATCGTGGTGCATCTGACAAAATTTCGTACAGTAGACCAGACTGAGAGTAAATTAGCTCAAGTTGTTGAGATCTCATGATTGCATATTCATCGAAAAACATTCCCGATGTTGTGACGTCTTTGGATAAATGTGGGACCAAAGACTTAAGGAACCACTCAAGCAGGAATGCTGGTGGGACTGGCACTTTAATTAAAATCTTCCAGCGCCTCCATTCCCGAATGTGATCATAGATATGGTCCGCCTTTGTCTGTTCAGAATTGGCCAGCAATTTTGTGTCGGTGTCGTATCTCACAAGTAATTGGAAATGATTTAAGAAATCCATTTCCAATTCACCAAAGGAAGAGTATCTTGAGCGGTCGAGCTCAATGTACCATTTCGCAGCACTCCCAATGAGAGTGTGTTGAAACAAACAAAACTGTATGGATTCATCTTTCAACGAATTAGATGAGCACCAAAGGTGAAAGGTAGTCACATGATCTCCTGGATCTTCATTAGGCTTGGATTTGAACTTTGGCATGTCTGAAGGAAACTTTGTTGGCATAGGAGGCCAACGTAGATCATGACAGATAGGATCATTCAACAACCTTGTCAAATCTGGAAAATGCAATGTTGCCAGGAATGGTAGTTTGGGTTGTTGGTTATAACCATCGAAAAAGGGGCCTGGAGTTTGACTGGCACTAGGTTGCCAAGAAAAGTTGGGTTGCTGACCAGGGTTTTGGTAAAATCCATGGTCCTGACCAGCGTATAGAATCTGTGTTTGTGGAGACATCATTGGCTGATTCCCAAAATAGGACGTAGATGGTTGGGTGTGCATTGCATTTGAAGGACTTTGGGAAGGGTTTCCCCATGATGATCCCATGGGCATAGGTACTGCACCTTGCTCGGGGTTCCATTGGTTATGAAAGGGGTTCCCCTCGATCAACATTCCTGACAAGGGAATGTATCCCTACCAAGAATTCCAAGGTCCTTGTGCGGAAGAAATTCCTAGGTTTTCCCCTTGTGCAGGAGTAGTACCCTGCATAGGATTTGGTTGTCCATAACTGGGATTTCCCCTGGTTGGGAAAGCAGCTGACGAGAAATCATTGTTAACAAACGCACTGAAAAAAGAGAATAGTGTTGAACCTACCAACATGCTATGAGAAGGTAGTCCTTGAATCCCTGCTCCAAACGAACTATGGTGTGTGTTCGGTCCGGCAGAATGCTGGTGAGCACCATCGAGCGAAGGGGACTAAGGAGGTATATGACCTCCTCCATAAGGGAAAGTGTTAAACGAAGCTGAAGTTCCCCCCATGGATCCTTGCAGAGGAGCATTAGAGCTCCCTGCCTCTAGACATAAATTCTATAAAGTGGAGTAGGAAAATACAGGGCTTGTACCTGAGCTAGGCATCTCATATGAGAACGGAGGGACTATCGAACTCTGTGTGAAAGGAGCAGTGGATGTCGCCAAAGACGGGATCAAACCATTGGTCGAGGCAGAGGCAGTCGAGACCATGGTGGATCAGACTGACTATGGTGGGTTAGGAGGTGGAACACCCCCTATGGTGACAACCATAGTGGGAATAGGAGAATTCCTAGAAGAAGTGGAAAGATTTTTTTCCATTGTAGCATGTAATACTGTCTGGCACTCGTAAGGATAAATCTGTATGATGATGGGAACTGACAGATCAGTGGTCGGAGTTTTGGATGGACCAAGAGCTTCCACTTCAAGGTCTGAAATTGTTGGTTCCTCTGGAGATTGGTCGGGCACAGTTTCCTATGACCTATTCGCTTCAAAAGACCCTTGTTGGTCTAGCTTTCGCCTTAGTGGTGGCAGGGCTGGCTAAAGTGTAACTGTTGGCAGGCCAAGAATCCTTCATTCGCACAGAGATTGTGATACTCCACTGTGTGAGAATATCAAAGACACACTAGGGCTTTCTATTTGTTCAAGCACAACACACACTAGAAAAAGTCCCTACGAGACAAAACAAACAATCACTAACTAGTTGGAAGAACAATTACAACAACCAACACTAGAGCAACTTACTGGTGCAAGTGAAACTCGAATACGGAAGCACCCTCCGGGTATACTCTGCAAAGTGTGGCCCAATGTTTGTCCTAGGTACCATGGTCTACCCCCACAGTCACCTGTGTAAGTCCCTAAAATAAAGGCAACTAGGTTGTCAGTGCGTGAACAATCACCAGGCAAGTATAGTCGACAGTCGGGTGGACCACAATGAGAAGAGTATCAAGCTTGAAACCTATCAAGGGTATCGAAAGCAAGTGGTATGGAATACAACTGAGTAACTCGAATGGATTCGAGACCCACGAAGCACCGTGGAAAATACTATCGACAAAATCCTAAGACAAGCCCTCTAAATGTGTTCCCCACCACGCTTGGTATGGATTTGGAGGGGTTATCTCCACTACCTTTCCACACGCGACCTCGTGTTTAGCCCCTGTGTTAGAGGGGGGTCCCAGATAAATTTCATGATACTGGACTTTTAAGACTCCCTATCACAGACTCTTATGTATGTTTTGCAGCCTTGAAGAGTTTCCTCTCCAACCTAAATCAAGGCTCTAGCCTAGACTAGTTGATGGAACCTACAAACATAAAGCCTAGTTGATTTTAATTAATCGTTAATTTTTTGTGGTTTGTCTTAAGTAAAAGGTTATGAAAGTGAAACTAGTGATGTTTCGAGACACAAAATCTTTGAAGGAGATCTTCAACTTACCATTGTTATCCTATCTTTCAAAGGCTTATTTTTGGTAGTCGTAAGTCCAATAAAACCTAAAAGTGCTAGCCTAGCCTAGCTGTGAGGTTTTCTAGCCTAGTTGACAAAGGGATGTGAAGAATCTAAAATTATGATGAACAAAACTATGATGGAAGATAAGCTTGATGGATCAAGCAAATTAAAATTTCTTGGAAGACAATATTTCAGAGGAAGACTTATTGTGGGTAATACAAAAATATTTACCAAAGACGACTATCAATGAATGGAAGGAAGATGGTGTCAGAACAAGGAATAAAATCACTTACGCAAGCCCTTACATTGAAGGGCCAACTTCAAAATAAAAAATATGACACCGTGACAATCTTCATCATAAATATCTCAGAAGATAGAGATCAGCCAAGATCCATTGGAGAAATCATATCAACATCCTCGGGTATGCACTTGTATCTATTATTTGTATCATTGTCATGAGGGTAATTGCAGAACAAATGAACCTTTTGTTGAATTCATGGATCTAGAAGGATCTTAGTGCATTCAGAGGAACGACACACTTGAAGTGAAGACTCCAGGTTTGATTTTTGTAAATTTTCATTCCTCTAACCTATATTTCTAAGAATTTGCTACATTACAAGTAGGTGTTGTAGTTGTGACAACATTCCTTAAATTGTTTTGATTCTAGAGATGTACTCATTATTATCCTTTAGGAGATATTCTTGTGTTGGTTCTTTTTTTTTTCTTGTTCCAGATAGGTTAGCAAGAAAAGAATATTCTTATCCCTTAGAGGGAGTAAATTAACTCAGAGGGAGCCAAAATTGTTTGAGAAAGAGGAAGAATAGAACCATGATTGAGACAACCAATGCTATAATGCATGATCATAATCCTTCTATCATTCTATGGGAAGAAGCATGCATGACACAGTATATGTTCAGAACAAGAGTCTTCATCAGAATTTGAAAAAAAAAACTCTCGAAGAAGCCTCCACCAGAGTGAAGCCTAAGATTGAACACTTCAGGATATTTGGGTGCCCAGTGTATTTTCATGTACCCAAAGAGAAGAAATCCAAGATAGATCCTTTAGAAAGAAAGGATACAATGAATCTTCAAAATACATTCCAGATTGACATCCCTAGTCAGAGACAGAATAAGATAAGTAAAAAACGTTGTCCTTGAAGAAGAGACAGTCTTTCAAGATCCAGAGCATCTCAGATGGAGATTGACAGTGAGACAATACCTTCTCCCCCTTCAGCAGTCCATTGGGAGACAGACATTATTCCATTTGATCTAGTTTCTCCAGTTGATATGTTCAGAGATATTACAGTAGGGCATAAAAGGCCTTCCTAGACTCACTCTACAAGAGGAAGAGAAACATACAAGCCTCTCAAGGCATATCCTGAGAAAGTGAATATATTCTCAAGATATCCTTCAGTCATGAGCCACTTCATTGATGTTGTGCCTCCTTGTCTTAGAGAAGCAACAAGAGAACAGGTATGGAAATATGCCATAACAAAAGAATACCAGTATATCTTAAATAATGATGTATAAGATATTATTCAGGGACCAGAAGGGAAGTCTATGGTAACTTCCAAGTGGATCTATAAGATCAAGCACGCAGCTGATGGAAGTGTTGAGAAATACTAAATGAGATTTATAGCCATAGGTTTTATCATAAACAGATGGAGTTGTCTATGATGAGACACTTGACCCAGTGAACCCGATACACTTCCATCCGTACTACAATCCATGAGTTGGAAATAGGGATGATTTTAAGGATGGAAATTTATTTTAAAATGTAGAAACCTTGGTGAATCTTACTAATCCTTCATATGCCAACTATAAATGTTTGGGGATATTTTTGTAAAAATATTCAAATTTCTAAGGATTGTATATAGTTTTTATAAAATTTTGGCGATTTTTAAGGTAAAATAATTTTATCTTATAGAATTTGGGCAAATCATTTTTAAAATAATGAATCTTGTTTTTGGAAAAACCATGGAAAATTATCCCATGAGAGAAATTTAGCCCCTAAAATCATCCATGGTTGGAAACTATATCAGATAGATAGATTCTTGATGAGTTTGGATTTCAGCAAGAGTGTTGTTGATCCAAACCTATATCATTATAGTGTTGGTGACGAGAGCTTGATCTTGATGACTTATTTAGAAAGCATTGTTGTTGGATAGAAGTAATCATTGACTTATGAATTCGAGATGAATAATCTGAGTATGATGCACTACTTCTTGGGAAAAGAAGTATGATAGAGGACCGATAATATTTTTCTGAGTCAAGGGAAATATACAAGGAAAATATTAAAGAAGTTCAGTATGAAAGAATGAAAAATCCACCGTGATGGATTTAAAGAAGAATATTGATGATGATTCAGACGCGACTAATCCACAAGTGATTGGATCACTAATGTATCTGGTTAACACTAGGCTTGATTCATGCCATGCAGTGAATGTGCCTATTCATTTCATGAATCAACCAAGACAGACACACTAGACAACAACAAAACATGTATTGAGATATATATGAGGCACAGTTCGATATGGCCTGAGATATGCCTCCAGTATGAACTTGATTTTGCAAGATATGCTGATTCAGATTGAGCATAAAGTACAGTGAACCGAAAAAGCACATATGGCTGATGTTCTATCGTGAATTTTTCCATGGTTTCCTAATGCAGTAGGAAACAAAACTCTAGCCTTGAGTACCACAAAGGCAGACTGTATATCATCGATCGTGTGAATAAATGTGGCTTCACAAGCTTCTAACATATTTACTTGACCATGATATCGATCCTATGATGATAACCAAGATCCATGAGTAAAACCCCTTGAAGACCCATTATTTCCTGATGGATCGAAATACGATGAGATGAAATATCCTTATATCAGAGATATGATGCAGAGGAAAATTGTACACATGCAGTACCTTCCTACACATGAGTAGATTGCATATATCTTCACCAATTTATCTTCGTGAAGAATGGCTCCCTAGTTGAGAGGGAGTGTCGATAACTCCAACCAAGAAAAAATTCAAAACACATCCTTGAGAGACGTGGCATGATAAAGAGTGCCTCCCTAGCTAAGAGGGAGTGTTGATGAATTCATCTATGTGAGACATTCTCTAGCTTACAAACCTCTGAGATGTGGATCATTGCAACTATGTGAGTATTTCTATCAGCTTACAAACCCAAGAGAAAGCCCCTAAGAAGGGCACGTAGTTCCTGCCTCATATGGAGCTAGGAACATAGAGATGAGATCCTCCATTCAGAGATTTGAGAAGTACTCCAGATGATTATCCAGTGGGAAAGATGATCTGTTGAGTTGGACGTGCATGTGGTTGAGCACAAGGTGAACGTGTGAAATCCCAAAGTGTTGGGTGCATCATCATGTGAACATAAATGAATATGATGTATTAGCCTCCTTTGAGAAACAGAGTTGACAAGAAGACTCTAGATGATTCTCCTGTGTGAGGCACTAGGAATGAATATCTGTAGAGTGGACGTACCTGTGGATGAGCACAAGTGAACGTGTGAATATCTAGTTCTTCTATGTAATGCAGTGAACCAAAGATATGGCATCCCTATGGATGTGCCCCTAGTGGATGAGAACTAGTGAGTGTATCAAATCCTTTGCTATATATTGTTCAAGAGTCAGACCTACATGTAACCCTAATTGTTATATAAAGGGTACAGGTCGGCCCCACCTTAATGTGATTAATAATAATAAATGTAAAAGATAATTAATGTGGTTAATAATAATAATAATATTAATTATATTATGAGCTAGTGAGGTCGGCCTTGTTGTGCCAATAGACACTTTTGTTGACATGTTTAGGTTAGTATAAGTAAAGGTAAAATCCCCATTGTGGAAACACATATTTCATGTGAGTTTGGAAATTTCAGCAAGTACATTTACTTGGGAGAATTGCGAACCTCTCTTGGGCGTTAGTCTTCTAGGGTTTGAGCACCCTATTGTGTGCTAGGTATTTCTTGGTGGTGAAGGTATTTCTCTTGAAGAATATAGAAAAGAATTTGGCTAGGTTTTATTCCCTTGTTGAGAATGGTTTCCCAGGATACTTCATGTGTTCTTGTGCATGGTGTTTCTTCTTGTGATCTTGGTTCCTGCAACATTCTTGTTTATGGTCAAGACAAATGAAAATTGAAATGAACTACATGCTTAACCTAGCTTATTGAAAACTAAACAAACCTTTGGTATTTCTTTGTTTCAGCTTGGTTTCAAAACCACATTATGCCAATAAAGTTTGATGTTTGTCTCCCTTACCTCTTTGAGCAATGTTTGTTGATCTTTGTTCTTCTTCTTATGTTTCTACAACTTTTCTTGTTGTTTGGAATTCCACTGTTTTATCATCCACTTTTCCCGTTTCAGCTTCAAAATCATGCCTTGCAATTCTTTAACCCTGTCTTTTTCATCTCTTTTTTCTATTGTGAATTCAGTATAATCTCCATATGGAGCAGGTCAATTTGGATCAATGGATAATTTTGGCTTTTTAAACCTAATTTCATGCTTATGACCCTTGGAATATGAACCACGAACAATCTCTTCTGCTTCAACACTTATTGACATTTTCATCTCCTGGAAATCTTGTAGCTCCTTTGTTTCTGCAAAATAATCAAATTTTTGTTTGATCTCAGCATTCACTAGATTGTCTTCAAGATTAGTCGAATGGCCTCTTTCCAAACAAGACTTGGGTAAATCTTTAGAGTTTAGACTTAGCTTTTTTTCTTTTCTAGTTACATGCCTCATTAGATGCTCTGCAATTTTTTTACCCTTCTCATCCTTTCTCTGTTTCTCTACAGGCTCATTATAATGTTCATCTTCAGGCTCCAATTAAACATTTTTAATCTTGTGTGAAGAAGTTACAGGTGACTGTCCCTTTTCCTCCTCTGTACATTCCACTATATCATCATCAATGATAATCACATTTTATTTCTTAATAGAAGGGTGGAATAGGGCCTTTGAATTCAACCTCAACTTATGTGTTGTCCTGGTTTTAGATCTGTTGGGATAATTCACCACATGTTTACTCTTTCCTTTCTTGCTCAATTTCTTACATTTACCCTCTGCAACAGGTTCATCTTGTTTATGTATTGATTGTTTAAGATTCTTCTTAGTCAATCCTCTGACATGGACTCCTTTGCAGTCTTAAGGCTCATCTTTTGGAACAGGGAAATAATTCTCAGTTTGAATATCCAATTATGATTCCATTTTTAACTTCTTCTTTTGCGTTCTGGTTATCTTAGCTACATGGAAATCTTTATGTAAATCCTCTATCTCTTGCTGTGACTGCAACTTCCTTTTGTTGGATCGGGTTATTCTGGCTACAAGGGAACTTTCTTTCATTGTAACAACAAGAGTTTTAGGGACCCTCTTTACCTTTTTGGATTTATGTTCTAGAGTGGTTTTATGCTTGGATCCACGTTCTTCACAATTGAGTGATTCAATCAACCAATCCCAAGAACAATGGACTTCTCCCAAATCATACATAACTAGGGTTTTGATCAGTCTTTGGTGAAATGGAATTTTACTAGTAGTTGTAGGATGAGTCTGTATCCTTTTAGACATCTTTGAAAATATTTTTAATAAAAAAAAAGGAAAACACAGAGGACTATCACCATTCAAATGCATCATAAACCTAATATGATAAATATTAACAAGGGAAAACTTCTCTTCACATGTAATGTACCTGCGAATAATCATCAAAGAATTCTGCCATTCTTTCTTCAACAAATTCTGTGAAATACCCTTAATCCATTTAGGGTTTTTTCCTTCTGGAAGTAAAAATTGATTCATGATTTCAAGAGGCAACATCTCCTTCTTCCACCATCTTTCTCCATAAACTGATACCCTACATGCGGTCCCAATCGAATTCCCTATCACATGTATCAGAATTTTTCCCACCACCGCATCTAATCCATCGAAATTTTTTGAAAACATCATGAAGATGTTTTCATGATAACCTTGGAGTGTAGAACATAAATTAAACCACCCTACATCTATGAACTTCTGCGAGATTTCTGGATAAGCCTCAAGCAATTCTACACCTGCTGGTTCTATACAAGTGATTTGTCCACTTTTCTTAGGTGCCATGATATCGATTATAATCCCTAAAGATCTGATAGTGCTTAGGGTTTCTATCAGTAGTATTTTCAAACCTATGAAAATATAAAAGTTGTTGAAGAGTTCTATTACCTGGAAAACATGTATAAACTAATACACAAATATAATGAAAGACTCATGTATTGTATGTTAGGAATCATGACATGAAACCTACGAATTGATATCGGACTTATTGAGTACAAACCCAATCCCTTTGAATAAGTATCAAAAATGAAAACATGATTTGAGCCTAATCATAAATGATATTGGTTTTTAAGAAATTATCTTGGACAATTCCTGACATGATCTTGGGAGTTGGCGCATTTGAGGCAATGATTACTCCTGGCGCAACAAGAATAATGTTATTCTTGTAGTGCCTTTTCTCTTTAAAACTTTTCAAATTTAAAATGAGAAAAAAGGACTTTTATCTTGATGGGAAGATCTTAAATGTCTTATTCTAACCTTAATCACACTAATGCATGTCATAAAATGTTTATAAAGGATAATGCAAGCACACTAATCACACCAAAATGAAAGCAAATCATACTATACAAACTAAAGACCCCTGGTTGGTTTAAAAGAAATAGTTTTTTAAAAACCTCCCATTCACTAGGCCTCCCAAGATTTCACAATCATCCAAATTGTGTAAGAGGAAAGTATTATTATTCATGACCTTAGCTATTCTGAAAGGACCATACCATAAATTTTCAAACTTACCATGTTTTGACTTGTCCTCTCTTCTAGCATCCCACCTCAACACAAGATCTCCTTCTTGAAAAATATCATTTTTAGTCTTCTTATCAAAAGTTGTCTTAACCTTGTTCTGATAGATGAAAACTTCTTGATTCATCCTTTCTCTATTTTGTTGAACTTATATGATCTGGAAAATTCTTCTTTGAATATCATTGGGCTCTTTTAACTCTTCTTGCAACAAATTGAGAACATGTAAACTGAGTTGAGTTGGAAATATAGCTTATGTTCCATAAACCATTTGAAAAGGTGAAGTTCCAATAGATTTCTTAGTGTTGATTCGATCAGCCCATAAGGAAAATTTGAATTTTGAATCACATTGATCTTTTATTCTCTGTGAGCAATTTTTTAATGATCCTTATAAGGCTCTTATTGGAGGATTTTCCTAATCCATTTCCCTGAGGATAATAAGGAGTGGAGTGAACCAACTTGATGATTTATTTATTACAAAAATCAACTATTGAATTTGACTTGAAGGCTTGGGCATTATCAGTAATCATCTTTCTAAGACACCCAAATCTTGAGAAAGTATTTCCCTCAAGGAAAGTCATGATTACCTTATCTGTTACATTTCGTGTTGGCATTGCTTCAATCCATTTGGTAAAGTAATTTGTGGTTGTGAGTATCCATTTATGTTTTCTAGAAGATGGAGGATGAATTTATCCAATGAAATCTAGGCCCCATTGTTGAAAAGGTCTATGCGCAATGATGGGTTTCATAGGCATGGACATTAATTTCTACTTTCCTGCAAAATTTTGGCATGGTTCACATGCCCTGACTTGAGCAAACGCATCAGAGATGTCTTTCCAATGTATTAGTATTTTGAAAATTGTGGCTTTCAAATGATGATGTCTGCCACAAACTCCTTTATGTAAATCACTGAAAATATGTTTTTCTTCCTCCTCATCAACACATCTCAACAGAATTCCATTAGGATCTCTCCAAAAAAAAATTGATTGATAATGAAGTACTTTATAGATTTAAGCTTAGGAGATCTGAATTTGGATTTATCTAAATCAGGAGGAGATTGAAGACTTTGCAAAAAATGAATAATATCTTTATACCATGGTGAAGAAAGATATTTACTGCTTACTTGTAAACTAGTTTCTTCAACCTGTAATACTGAATTTATTGATCTGTTGGAAATATAATGCAATCCAATTGTTTTACAATTTGATTATGTTAGCAATTTAGCAAGACCCTTTCCTTTGATCAATTTAGTAGGCTTTATGACTATGTTGTATTCTAGAATCTTGGTTATCCATCTTCCCCTTTTTCCTTCACTCTTGAACCAAAATTTCCTTGACAACACTAATTGGAACATATGCAATAATCTCATAATGCAGAACATACACTCTAAAAGACTTCAATGCTTTCAGGAGAGTGTAGGCATGTTTCTCCATGTTATCATATTTTAATTCTGAATACCTTAGAGTTTTAGTGAAAAAAGAGACAGGTTGTTCATAGCCTTCATCATTTCTTTGGAAGAGAACAACAACAATGGTATCTTCAGATGCAAATGAAAAAATCAGAAACTCTTTAGAGTAATTAGAACTGATGAGGACATGAGCCTTAATTAAAGATTGCTTAATCTTGTCAAATGATTCCTTTGCTTCGGGTATCCACTTGATTTCTACATCTTTCTTCAACATATCAGTAATAAGTTTGATGGTTTCTGCAAAATTGGGTATAAATCTTCTTAAAAAATTGATGTTACCTATGAAGGATTGGATAGACTTCTTATTCATTGGAATGTCTATCTTCTGGAAGGCCTTTACTCTTTCATGATCTATCTTGATTCCTTGTGGTGAAACAATATGCCCAAAGAGTTTTCCTTCCTCCATGACAAAATGAGACTTTTTAGGGTTTAATAATATGCCATACCTTCTACATTTTTCAAATGTGTGCTTTAGATGCTGCAAGTGAGATGTCAAGAAAATAGTAATGTCATCAACATAAATAACAATGACTTTTTCTCTCTCACCAATGAATGCAATGTCCATGCCTCTCTGGAATGTTGCTCCTGCATTCATGAGTCCAAAGGGCGTTGTTTCATACATGAAAGTGCTGACGGGAGTAGTAAAAGTTGTTTTTTTTATATATATGATCCATTTTAGGTAATGGATAATTGTCCTTTGGAAAACACCTGTTCAGTTTTCTAAAGTTTACACACAACCTTATCTCTCCATTCTTTTTCCTGAAGGTATTGTAGTGCCAAAGCAACCTGACACACTATGTTCATACAAGCTGCCCAAGATAATGGACTTGCAAGACCCCTCTCCATGTGAAGTCGATCATACAAACGCCCGTTGGAAACGAACTCAAAGACCAGAATTCGCTCACATGGAGATGCATCATTCAAAGAATCGTTAAAAGAAAAAATATAGCAATGAAGTTATGGCCGATAAATGATTATCCCATGCTTAGTTGTTAAAAACCATGTTAACCTAAAAGCTAGGATTCATTTTAACCTAAAAACCATGTTAACTTTCAAAAGCTCCCAGTTTCTTAAAATTGAACAAAAAGGAGTATCACTAAAGGAGTATCAAAGGATTAATTTGAAAGGATCTTGTATACTGCGCATGTTTTAAGATGGAAAGTCGATAATTTGAAAGGACCTTGTATACGCTGCAGGCACATGAAAGGTGAATGTTTTGATCTTTCTCATAATTTTGGATAGAAATCATGGATAAATTTATATATAACACATAGTATAAACGTTTGATCTCTATGCATTTTTATGATATTTTTGTTTGGTGAAATTGCAAGTATACATTGTACAATTTATAAATATTAAAGATTGTAGAGGTTGAATTTCATTGTACAAATTAAAATATAAGATTTCTACTTATTTAAGAACGAATTTCAATAAAAATTACTTCAACCAATTCCACTGGTAAAAAGCAATCATTGAAAGAAACAAAACCTATGTTACATTTCAATGAAAACCAATTTAAAAACAAAATTTCAATATAAGAGATTACGCTAGGCAATAAACGATGTTTATGCAAATATTGTAAAGGAAGGGAATAATAAGACACCTGCTTGTAAACACAATCCGATGAGATCCACAAGATGAGGATGACGTGGAAGTCTGAGAAGCACAGATAATTCTTGTTTGAATAATTTGGGATCTAAATCCGTTGCTCTCTTGACGGCGCCCATTCGATTGCCTGGTAAATTGGCTCGATACACAAATCCAGAAACACCCTGTCCAACTTTAGTTGTGAAATTGTCAGTGGCTATCGCCAGTTCCTCCCTTGTATACGTGCATATGTCTATGCCATCCGCCAAACCATTCAGCTCCTTCACTTCCATAGAGTGCCCACTAGGCTTGGGGAGCTGTTCCACTGTCTCCACAATGTCCACTTCCATAGAGTGCCCACTAGAGTTGGCGAGTTGTTTGCTGTGAGTTTCACTCAATCTCCTAAGCACTATCAAACTAAGCACCACATTCACAGTAATCACGGCTATCAAACTAAGCACCACAATCACAGTAAACTCGACCACGGCTATCATTCTGCATTCACAGTAAACTCCACCACAGGAAAGCAGAAAAATAATGGGCAGCGCCAGCAGCAACCCGTGCCAATCGATGCCGCCAATGGCAGAATTCTGATATCTGCTGCATATGCATATACATAAAGAACAATAAGCGATGAAGCGAAATCCTCCACAAAAATGGGTAGCGAAATCTGCGTTTGACCAATCACCCACGAACACAAAGATATGGTCAATTCATATTAAAACATTATATTGTTACTTCATACATACGTACGTCTTGCAATTGTTTTTATCACATAAATAATATCTCGGAATGCATACTTTCACATTTCAAACTTCACCTCATCCGCCATTTCAAATTATAATATTAATATTTACATACTAGCACAGTCACAATTATGATAGCCACATAACTGAGCAATTTAGATATCCAGGATGCCATTTAATTCAATTCAGCATCTATTAAATTTGTTTATAAGTAATACAAATCCTAATCTAATATATAATGCAAAGGTTTGGCTTAACAAAGTCATTCAAGACTTTGTTCATTCAAGACTTAACAAAGTCATCCTGTACTTCTAAATTGGCAGAAGAATGCGAGATTCAAAGGAAAGCAGAAAAATAATGGGCAGCAAGCCGTGCCAATCGATGCCACCAATGGCAGAATTCTGATATCTGTTGCATATACACTAGCACAGTCGCTAACTTGCAGTTGGTGAATATCAAAAGACTGTTAGCTGTTAAATTTTTGACTGTGATCATTGGTGATGTCAGCATAGAAACATGACCATTTTAATACTTTAATATTTTTTAATCAGGTATGGCAATAAATTAGTGAACACAATGATTTTTAAACACTATTAGGTAAATGTAAAAAAGTAAACATATAAACGGATGTTTTTATAACAACTCCAAAGTTAATGGATGAAATCAAAGCCATTCATTTATCATGACAACTAAGAATATTCTAGATATATTTAATTTCGTCCATAAAAAAACGTATTAAGAACTAAAAACCTATTAACTGTGTCCATTATCAATAAATATACGCCTTTCAACATAATAATAAAAAACAATAAGCAAAATCCTCCACAAAAATACATAGCAAAATCCGCGTTTCACCAATCACCCACGAACACAATTCTGATATCTGCTGCATATACGCATCTGGCCTGACCAAAGAACAATAAGCGATGAAGCGAAATCCTCGTTTGATCCGTTCTCCACGAAAATGGGTGGCGAAATCCGCGTTTGACCGGTCACCCACGAAGATAAAGATATGGTCAATTCATATTAAAACATTATATTGTTGCTTCATACATACGTACGTCTTGCAATTATTTTTATCACATAAATAATATATCGGAATGCATACTTTCACATTTCAAACTTCACCTTATCAAATTATAATATTAATATTTACATACTAGCACAGTAACAATTATGATAGCCACATAACTGACTGCAATTTAGATATCCAGGATGCCATTTAATTCAATTCAGCATCTATTAAATTTGTTTATAAGTAATACAAATCCTAATCCTAATATATAATGTAAAGGTTTTCAAACTAATATATATAATCCTAATTCTTCTTGTTTGAAAATGTAAAGGCAATACTCCCATTATTCTCTGTTGAAGATAAACAATAATTATCGCAGAGTAACAGGGCTTGAAGAACACGCTACGCCGGAGTTGGAAGAAGGTGAAAGGCAGTCATTATCGACTGGCCTCCATATGGCGGTTGCATCGGGAGGAGGGACGCCCCCCTCCTACCGTAACGTTGTGAGCGGAGACACATCCCCTGCGGCTTCAATCCAACCAGCGACAGCTCCAGTGCTGGGAGCCGCATGGCAAGCGCAAATGAAAGGAAAATGTCTACCCAGAG
>ML796179.1:301167-328017 GCA_009831015.1 Picea engelmannii
TCAGAAGTTGAAACAAGGTACCCCTTGGGAGAAAATCACCAAAAGTTGGAGGATAGCCGCTCTTATGGAAGAGGTAAGCCAATTGTTGAAGCAGGTACCATATTTACTCCCTATCCACATCAAAAGAAAAGGCAATGCGGCAGAAGATTTCTTGGCCAATTGGGGATGTCAGAATACAGAGCGTTCTATTGATGCTTTCCCACGACAAGCAATCTGGGAAGTGGAGTTACAAACATTGCAACTAATCGTCCACAAAGATCTTCAAACCCAATCATGAGCCACTGTCAAGTTATATCAAAAGAAGCAACACTCAATTGCGCAATATATCAACAGCTTGAACATGGTGCAGCAACAGGACAACTAGTCAATGCATTATATAGGATAAAAAGACATTTTCAATTTTGGCAAGCTTTCAAAGCACTTAGACAGCTAACAGACCTGGTTTCCTACGGGCAGGTTGAGGCCAAATTAAAAATATTTAAATGTAGCCTGTTCTGCATAAATGAATAGAAAATAGCAAGGTACCACCTAATTTACAAAAAAAAAGATAAACAATATTTATCAAGATTATAATAATTGACCAATCATTCTAAGTCATCCACTACTCGAAGATACCATTTTACGCTAACGAAAATGATACAATAGTTTATAGTAAAGTGACAAAAGATACTTCCACGATGTGTCTTATAAAGGATTTTGTCACTTTGCTTAAGTTGTGTTTCATATTGCAAGTGGAAATTAGTGATCTAAACATAGATATTTCAGTTGTCTTACCCTTCACACAACACATGAACTTTTCCAATTTGTTATGGAGACGAAGATAACAATGAGAACATAAATTCTGCAATATGCCTAACGTGGATCTTTGCTTCTTCCCCACTAACTCTACTTTATTTCTACCTTCTAACATGGCATCCCAAAGATTCTTCTCTACATGTCAACCTGTACATATCTCTTTGTTGTTTTGCTCACGTATTTACTATTGGAAATTGTAATTACAAGTCGGTAAGATAGTGATGGTCTACAAGTGCAAACTCGCAAGTTTACTCAAAATTCAGTCGGCAAGGAGGAGAGATTTAAACGGTTGATTTCTATCTTCTTGAATTAAATTAAGTGGTTGAAGAGTTAGTCGTAGTTATGGTAGTGTTTAATGTTGAGTCTGTCTTAGTTTTTGTAGGAAGTCTCAGTCAGAGTCTCTCGTTTAGTTAGTCAGATGATGAACTATGCAGAGCAGAAAAGAGAGGTAGAGAAGAACAACCAAGAACCAGCAACAACTGAGGAGTGTAAGAAGTCTGAGTCTACAAATTCAGCAGAAGAAGTCATTGGAGATGAAGCTCATCTCTGTCATTGTATTTTGTATTCGCACAAAGCGCCAGAGTTTATTAATATCAAGGTTTTTGTGTATTGACAAGTTTATGTCTTATTTCTGAGTTTATGTGCTAAGCACAACACTGTGTTATTCCACATTTATAAATCATTTCATTAAGTGTGTGTATTCACAGCGCGCAACAAACTGAGCAATCTGTTCACTGTGGAGTGGTTTTGAGAACTTTGAGAAGCCTGTTTGGAGCACAGTATTTTAAATTTCGTTGCACAAAGTAGACTGCATGCACCATCGACCCAACATAGTCGATCTTAAGATAAGAGCAGGTTCTATCAGAACAAGTTTATCAGAGAATAAACTATTTTGAAAGTGAAATATGGCTTCTACCTGAAATTTGCAACCTCCCACTTTTACAGGAAAAAATTATGAGATGTGTTCCTTGACCATGAAGGCTTTGTTCCAAGGTCAAGATGTATGGGAAATAGTCGATAATGGCTGTGTGGAACCAGTATATCAAACAACATATAATGCTCTCACACAAGCTGACGCAACCTGCCCCTCACCGAGCTAGCTGCTCCCACCAGGACCTTCAAATTCTCACGGGCCCGAAGAGTCAACACTCTTCAACTCCCCCTCAGAAGTCAAGAGTCACCCACGTAACTCTTTCGGCGGTTCCCCCTTTTGTCCGATATCGGGAAATCGGAACTCGGGAGTTCGCGGTTCATGCGAACACAATTCACATGCACAACCAAATCCCGAACCCCGATGGTCAGCGGTCAACGTCCCTTTCTTCTCGGGGAATTTCCTTTCGGGAAAATCGACGATTATGTTGCTATGTGTCTCATGCAACACAAAACCCCGAACCCCGAATCTCCGATGCCACCTGTCAGCATCCCATGGTGAGGCCTAAAGCCGTGACACCTGTCTCCCACTCTGTCTTGGGGACCCACCTTGCCACGTCCTCTTCGGGATTTCGCGGATCGCGTATCCGTGATGCAAGTTTCCTTGGTGTCGAAAACCCCGAAATGCTGAACCCCGATATCCGGGATCTGCTGCCACGTGTCCCTCCGTGGATCGACGGTTCCCGTTACTTCGGGAAATCGCAACTCGGGACTTCCCGGGGCATAGATCTCTTGTATCACAAAACCCCGAACGCCGAAACCCCTAAACTCTGGATTCGGGCCACCTGTCCAGCTATGATCGATGGCTCTGGTCGATTCGGAAAATCGTCGGTCGCGATTCCAAAGAGCATGAGTTCTTGTCTCCAGGAACGTCGAATGCCGAACCCCGACTCCCAGGGATCCCGCACCACGTGTTCCTTCTCTGATCAACGGCTCGTATTGATTCGGCGAATCGTGACTCGAGATTCCTTGGGGTATTGAACTCTCGCCTTACCAAACCCCGAACTCCGAAACTCCGAAGTCCGATGGACTTTGACTCTCCACGCCTGTGGTAGGGGCTATCTCCCACGCAGCTCCCCCTCGATCGGATGGTCCTCAGGATTTTGGAAAACTTCTCTTGGATTTCCAACCGTCGATTCTCTTTCTCCTGCAGAGTTCTTCGCTGCACCACCTTCGTCCCGTGCGAACTTCACTGGGGTCAGCTCTCGCAGTGAAACAAAAGAACTATCTCTCCTGAGCTTTGTTCTTCTTCCTCTTCTAGGGATTCTCCGGATACGTTCCTGGTACTCGGCCTTCAAATACCGCCAAGAGTGATGAAGTCCTTTGACCCTTGTACATTCACGCTCGCAACATCTTCGATCTTCCCCCTTCTCAGACTTGCTACTGCGACTCGAATTCGACCTGCACTCACCTGCACGGCTCGAATAACTCAACCCAACTCTGAACAAAATGAGAGCAAAGGTTCAACTACTTAGCCTCCTCGACGCACTCTATGAGAAACAAGTATGCAACAGCATAATGCCAATAACACAAAGAGACTAAACACATCCATGGAATTGAATCAGGATTCTTCCTATTAACTCAATAACTGTACATGGAGGTTCTTCACAGTATCTCTGCTTGCTCCTTCTTGCTCCTGTATGAATGAGAATTTTTTTTTTTTTACAATGATACAAGCGAGGGTGTCTATACTCTGTTTTCCCTCTCAAAAGGTAAACTGTCTAATCTACAGTTAATTCCTACCTATCAGCCTTAATAGTATTAAGTGCCTTCCTATCTATAATATAATACAAGTGCGCTCGGCTTTGAATGCCCTTGATTAAATGGCGGCGCAACAATACCAAGGTAAAATTCAAAATATGAAGTTCGCTGGCTTGTCTAGTTGTCTCTCTTTCTCCACGCGTCGGCTCGCTTGGTAGTTGAGCGATGCTCCTGCATCACAAGCTGAGAAATATGTCTTGAAAGATCAAATAAAGAAGGATGGAAAGGCATTTCTTTACATACATCAAGTCATGCATGGGAGCATACTTACAAGAGTTTCATCAGCAAAGAAAGCCAAGGAAGCATGAGACACATTATAAACCTCTTATCAGGGTATGGATAAAGTAAATACTGCAAGACTGTAGATTCTTAGAAGAGATTTTGAAACAATGTCAATGAAATATTCACACACAATAGATTCATTCTACACCCACGTCATTGGACCGATAAATCAAATTAAGTCTCATGGTGAAACAATACAAGACAAAAGAATTGTTGAGAAGGTACATAGGAGTCTTCCTCCTAATTTTGATACCCTTCTTGTGACTCTAGAATAAGTAAAAGACTTGGGTCAGTTCAGCCTAGATGAACTACAAGCTTCCCTCATCAATCATGAACAGAGATTGAATAGGTCAAATATGTCATTAGAGAATGTTATTTCTGTGCAGTCATCTATAAGTTGTGGAAGAGGAAGGGGGAGAGATAACTCTAGAGGCAGAGGAAGAAGTTTTGATAGAAGTGGATGTAGTAGTAATCCTGGAAATACTGGTGGAAGAGGTCAAAATCCAAGTACCAGCCAATCAAGTTGTCAAAGAACTGACAAATCTAAGATTCAATGCCATTACTATAAAAAGTATGGGCACTATGGATATGAGTGCAGAAAGAGACAGTACAATCAGAACAAGCAAAGTCAATATCAGTCACACAACGCAAATAACCAAACTCGCCCTATGTTTATGGCGCACGCTATAGAAATGCTTATAGTGTCACCCGTTCAATGCAATATTGCTCAAGCAAGTCCTTGTGACATATGGTATTTAGATTCAGGCTGCAGTAACCACATGATAGGAAACATAGAATTGTTTTCTAGTTTGGATGAGTCAGTCCAAACCAAGGTTACACTTGGAACAAATATCCAAGTCACTATCTTAGGCAAAGGCATTATAAACATTTTAACTAAGAAAGGAGAACTGAAAGTTATGTATGATGTATATTATAATCTGATGAGTACAGGGAAACTATTACAAAAATGATACATAATCCACATGGAAGATAATCACTGTGTGATCATGGATAAATGCCCAAGCAATCTACTTATTGAAAAATCTAGATGAAAAGTAAAAAGATGTTCCCATTGACATTGAAGCCATCCAAGAAGAAAAATACAATGAAAATAGTTGGTAAAGGAAAAAGTGCTCAATGAGACACTGCGTTTACAATAGAAAGTGCGCAGAGTTCTAATGAAGAAAATAGTGTGCACATTATCAAGAAAGGAGAAAATGGCACAGAGATAAAGGCATCATTCCAATATGAAATACATGATGATTCCTTGTTATGGAATTTCAAATTTGGACATTCAAACTTTGGAGGTTTGAAGCTGCTACACACAAATGATATGGTAAAAGGCTTACCATTGATTGAAAAACCAGAAAGGATATGTGAAGGCTGCATATTTGGCAAGAAACACAGGGAATCATTTCTAGTTGGAAATACTTACAGAGCAAAGGATCCACTAGAAATTATACATTCAAACATTTGTGTACCAATGGAAACAACATCCATAGGAGGCAATGCATATTTTCTGACATTCATTCATGATTTTTCAAGAAAGACATGGATTTATTTCCTAAACCATAAATTTGACGCATTGGGTTGTTTTGAACAGTTTAAATCACTTGTGGAAAAGCAGAGTGGTTACTACATCAAGTGTATAAGAACAAACAGAGGTGGAGAATACATGTCAAGAGAATTTCAGAACTTTTGTAAAGTTCATGGCATCTAAAAAAAATTTATTGTGCGATACACACCACAACAAAAAGGTGTCGTGGAGAGAAAGAAGAGAACCATAATGGAAATGGTGTGGAGTATGTTGAAAACCAAACATTTGTCAAATGAGTATTTGGATGAGGAAGTAGCAATTGCGGTATACATCTTGAACAAATCTACAACAAAGACTGTGAATAATAGAGTTCCTCAGGAAGCCCGCACAGGTTCAAAGCATAATGTGGCGCACTTAATTTTTTTTGGTTGCATCACATGTGGACATGTTAAAGATGAACTAAGAAGGAAGATGGACAACAAAAAATAGAAATGTATATTTTTATATAGGATATTCTGAAAAAACAAAAGGTTACAAGTTGTATGACCCTGTCGCAAGAAAATTCATAATCAACAGAGATGTTCAATTCGTGGAGAATGAAGCATGGGATGGAACCATAGCAAAGACAGTAAAAATTATTGACATGATGGAGCATGATGACACAAAATATGAAATGGTTGAAACACCATGCAAATTTTAGTGCCCAGTCCCATCTACATCTGACACTGCAACACAAATTACTGTGCACAATACTCCAGTAAGAACAGTAGGTGTGTAGTTTACACCTAGAGCGCAGAAAACACCAACATGAAGTCCGAGTAGTTCTACATCTCCATATCCAACCTTAGCAAGTCTATTACCAAGAAAGACAAGGAGTTTGCACGACATCTATAATGAAGATGCATCAAATTCATTTTCAATTTTTTCTCTGTTTTCACAAATAGATGATTCATTACCCTTTGAAGAAGCTGTCAAAAATGATGTATGGGGACAAACCATGGATGAAGAAATGATATGCATAGAGAACAATCAAACATGGTTTTTGGTTGATGTACTTGAAGACAAGAATTTAATAAGTGTCAAGTGGATTTATAAAACCAAGCAAGATGAAGAAGGAAATGTACAGAAGTACAAGGCAAAGTTAGTTGCAAGAGGATTTACACAACAAACTGGAATTGATTTCAATGAAACATTTGAACCAGTTTTGCACATGGACACATTCAAAATTGTGTTAGCTATTGTCGCACAGTGCAAATGGGTCGTTTATCAGATGGATGTAAAGTCAACATTCTGGAATGGAAACTTAGAAGAATGAGTATATGTGGAACAACCACAATGTTATGAGGTTCCAGGACAAGAAGACAAACTATACAGATTGAAGAAATCACTGTATGGATTAAAGCAAGCTTCAATAGCTTGGTACAGTCACATAGATTCCTATCTCACATAGAATGGATTTTGGAGAAGTGAAAATGAGCCAACACTATACATCTAATCAAATCAACAAGGTAATGTGTTAATTGTTTGTTTATATGTGGATGATTTGATATTTACAAGTGATTTTGGCATAGAAGAATTCAAGACAGTCATGAAGGATGAATTTGAAATCAATGATTTGGGACTAGAAGTGCACCAGTCCAAAACTGACATATTTATCTCATAGTCCAAGTATGCGCATGAAATATTGAAAAGATTCAATATTTTGAATTCAAAAGCAACACCAACACCTGTCATAATAGGATTAAAGTTAAGCAAGGAATATAAAGGGTCCAAGGTGGATCCCACAGTATTTAAAGGACTAGTATGCAGTCTTATGTATCTCACAATGACAAGACCTGATATTATGTATGGAGTGAACCTAATTTCAAGGTTCAGGGAAACTCCAAAAGAATCACATTGGAAAGCAGGAAAGAGAATCCTAAGATATGTGAATGGAATAATAGATTTTGGAATTAAGTACTCCACTTCAGAAGATTTCAGACTCACTGGATACACTAACAGTGATTGTGGAGGCAACATTGATGACAAGAAAAGTACCTTCATGTACACATTTCATTTTGGAATAGGTATGGTATCATGGTCGTCAAGGAAGCAATTCATAGTAACTCTTTGTTCAACAGAATCAAAGTAAGTCATAGCTACAAGTGCAACTTGTCAAGCAATATGGATGAGAAGGATGTTAAAGGATTTGTTGCAGGAACAACAGGAACCAACAATGATTTTCTGTGAAAATAATTCAACCATCATGTTATCAAAGAATCATGTGTTTCACAAGAAAACCAAGAAAATTGATACAAGGTATCATTTCATCAGAGAATTGGTGAATAAGAAATAGATATGTTTAGAGTTTTGCAGGTCAAAAGAACAAGTCATAGACATTTTCAAAAAGGCTCTGGCAAGAGATGCATTTCAACATCTATGCAGTAGTCTGGGAATCCGCACAATAACATATGAGTGATAGTAAAATTGTAAACTAAATTTTTGATGTAATTTTCTTTTGTAATCCCACCTACTTATAATTAAGGGGGAGTGTTGGAAATTGTAATTACAAGTCGGTGAGATCTTTACATCTTCACTGATTTTTCTGTCAGTCATGCTCTCAGCCAATCGAATTGTCAGTGACAGTCTAACGGTATGCAAGTGCAAAGTCACACGTTTACTCAAAATTTAGTCGACAAGAAGGAGAGATATAAATGGAGTCGATTTCTATATTCTTGAATTAAATTAAGTGGTTGAAGAGTCATCCATAGTTATGGTAGTATTTAATTTTGAGTCGGTCTTAGTTTCTGTAGGAAGTCTCAGCTAGATTCTATATAAGTTGGAGTTGTTTAGTTAGTCAGATGATGAACTATGTAGAGAAGAAAAGAGAGGTAGAGAAGAACAACTGAGAACCAAAAACAGTTGAGGAGTGTAAGAAGTCTGAGTCTGTAAATTCAATAGAAGAATTCATTGGAGCCAAAGCTCATCTATGTCATTGTATTTTGTATTTGTGAACAACGAAAAAGTTTATTAATATCAAGATTTTTGTGTATTGGCAAGTTTCTGTCTTATTTCCGAGTTTATGTGCTAATCAAAACATTGTGTTATTCCACATTTATAAATCATTTCATTAAGTGTGTGTATTCACAGCGTGCAACAAACTGAGCAGTATGTTCACTACGTAGTGGTCTTGTGAACTCTGTCGTGTAGCTTGTTTGGTCTGCAATATTTTAAACTGTGTTGCATAGACTAGACTATGGGCACCATCGACCCAACGTAGTCGATCCCAAGATTTACTATACTTGACTCCCACCGCGTCATTGTTTGAAACAATTTCTCCATTCTGTGGTTAAATTAAATTACCCATGAAGTCAAAGTCGAATATTATATGAACCAATTTCCCATATCTAATTTTCTTATTCGTGGTAGCAGTTATTGCTATTGCATGTAAACTATATCAACAATGTGGATTGGAGATGTATATCATGGCTTTTGTTCAGCTATAAATATGAGTATGAGTGAAAACAAAGTAGATTATGAAACCTCTAGTGTTATGAAAGTTAAGTACTTGGTAGTGCATAGAGGAGGAGTGGAGAAGCTCCAGTCCTCACTCTACATTGGAAATTTGTAGATGTAAAATGCAAGGGTGGGTTGCTTTGGACTAAGGTTTTTAATTTGATTATCAATGGGAAATATAATTAAGATATTGAAACCCTATATACCAACGATATCCCTGCAGTGTAGATTTTTAAACCTTCGTTGTTCCAAAAGTAAAGTACTTGCGAGTGCATGGAGGAGAAGAGAAGCTCCAGTCCTTGCTCTGCATCAACAATTTGTAGATAGAAAAGGGAAGGGTGGGATGTTTTTGACTAAGGTTTTTAATTTGATTATCAATGGGGAAGCTAGTTGAGAAATTAAAACCCCATATACCAATGATATCCCTGGAGTTTGGATGTGGGTATGAATGTTATACATTTTATCTTAATAGAGGGATGAATCACTTTGTGTAATTTGAAATATTGGGTGAATTAGAAATGTTTATTCCTACAATGATAAAAAAAATTGAAACCCATCTTCATAAAACTGTTGCTAAACAAGTAACATTGATCCACAAAATTGAGATAAATCTATTTAACAAATAATGCTTATGTCCAGATTTTGATCCCATAGCTATAGTGGATCTACATCATCTACAACAGTCATGTGCCTTATATATTGGAATCTAAATCTTCATGACATCTTGTAATGAGGTTTAAGAGGTTAGTATGTTTATACTAAGGCCAACTTAACATATCATCAATCCTTAAAACTATCACATATGGCATTTCAACAATGAAAGTAAATCCTTAAAAATAAGACTGCATAAATCAATTGAACCTCTAATGAAAGTAAAGACCTAAACTAGAAGAGTGAACATTGGCATTTTTCTCTATACATTTTTGGGTTTTGCAATATAGGAATATAGGACTAATGGTTATGGCTTGTAAGATTTATTCATCATCTACAAAAACATTATAGACCGATGGTTCTAGCTTGTAAGATTTATCCATCATCTACAAAACAATTACACACAAAGTTGTATTAAAATATTTCTTATCATAGATTTATGGAAGGTGCATGCGGCACCACTCTAAACATTACAACATCATGGTTTTCTTATATGAAATGTGAAACGTTACCTGTTAAGGAGAGGACGTTAGTAGACACACCGACATTCAGTAAAGAACACATCATGTATGCTACCAACACGTGGTAAAGTGTAGACGTTAGTAGACACGAGGGTATTTAGTAAAGAACACATCTTGTATGCCACCAACACATGGTCATATGCATATTCCACCAACATGTGGTCAGGTGGTAAAGAAACTCAGTGACACTTAAAATATACCTAGTAAAAAACTCTAAACTTTCTCCACTTAAAAGAAAAAACACTCAAGGAACCATTATCAAAATGGGCATTAATAATTTGATTGATCAATATTATGCTAATCACCTTAATCACTCTTTTTAATGAAAAACATACATGTTTTGTCATAAAAGGAAGTTAATGGTTGATATCAAAACCCTTAATTTACTGTGACGACCAAGAATATTCTCATGATATGAAATTGTGTCCATTAAAAGCTCATATGTGATTAAAATCCTATGAACCATTTCCAATAGGTATACCCCTATCACCCTAATTAAATATATAGAATAATATCAAACTTTATTTCAAATTATAATATTAATCTTTATATATTGAATAATATATAAATATAGACCATCTAGAGACACCTCATTCAATTTCAACAATTTACATGATCTAGCTGGTCAAGAAAAATGAAAAGAGATAGAAATGCTTAAATAATTAAAGATAGAACTATGTAGTTGGTATCTTGACAGCTTATCATAAATATATAAATGCAATGAGGAAACACATCTTTAATTATTAGGGCAACTTACTCGTTTCTTTTTTATGTTTTCTTATAAATAAATATAGAGGTCGTGACTTTTGAATATGATCTTTGTTTTAGGCTCATGATAGCCTGTTGGAAAGTTCTATCCGAGGAATACACAAGTTGTTTTCATAATTTGACTCACTTTATAACCTAACTATGGTGAGCCCTAAAAACGTTGTTTAGGTCCTCAAAACGACCCCGAAAGTTGGGGACCTGAGAACTAGGGAAAAAAATCCAAAATGAACCAGTTGGAATAGGTGGAAGGCCACTAACATCCATTTAGATCAATCCTCCCCCATTACGAAGAAATGGTCTCCATTGCATTGAGTTCCCCCATCAGATGAGAAAATTTATGTTGAATTTGGCCCCGGGTGAGCCACTTTCCTTCTTGCATGAGCTTCCTTACTTTGACAACTCAATAAAGTTGGATCACTTTCTAACGAGTTCCCTTGACCCGTGTGTCCACAATCTGATCTCTGAATTCATGTTACATGCAGTCATGGTTGAGCTATGTTGGTGTCAAGTGTTCTGCTATCTCTAAGATGTCCAATAATGGTGGGAAGTATTGTCAAAGGAGAGCCATGTTGAATACTGGGTGCAGGCCAAGCAAAGGGGGAATGTTGAGCTCAAAATCATTGTCACCCACAACCTTGGAAATGGTGTAAGGTCCATAAAGGAGTGGGAAGAGATTCCGATGGGGCCCTGTAAGGCGTTCTTTCTGCAAGTGCAACCAAACTTTGTCTCCCACCTAAAACTTGTGTGGCCCCCGATGTTGATCATGGCATTGATTGTACTTGGCATTGAAATTCTGTAAAATATCCTGAACCTGTTGGAGAATGTGCTCGATCCACTCAATGAACTATGTGTCTTTGTCAACTTCAGTTGGAGTAGGGAACAAGTTGACTGAGGTGGATGCAAGGGGTAGTGCAACATCCATGGGACCTAATGGTTGGAATCCCAACCCCACCTGAAAGAGGTTGTGGCCAATTAAGCTATGTAGTGCTCAGTTGTAGCTATGTTGAACATAGGTAAGACTCTCATCCCATGTGCAGGGGTGCTTGGAATTGTTCGTGCGCAGGATATGCACAATCATCTGATTGATGGTCTTAGTTTGACCATCTGTCTGGGGGTGGAAGGCAGTGGATTTGGTGAGCTTGGTGTCCAAGAGTGACCAGAGGCTTGACCAGAATGTGTTGAGGAACCGAGTGTCCCAATATGAGACAATGGTTTGTGGGATTCCAAAATTTACCCAGACTCGTTCAAAGAAGAGCTTAGCAGTGACTTTTGTTGTGATTATTTTCTTGTAGGTGGCCATAATTTCCATCTTGGAAAAGCAATCGACAACCACAAAAACACAGTCATTTCCCCTCTTGGTGGAAGGAAGGCCCGACATGTAGTCCATTGAGATGCATTCACATGGCCTATCAGGAGTAGCCAGAGGGGTGTACAAACACTGTTTCTTTGTGGTCATTTTGGCAATCGTGTAGGCAGTGTAGGACCTTATATACTTGCCGACCTGATATCCAGTAGAAATTTTTATGCAACAAGTGAAGGAATTGCAAGACAAGGCATGGCATGAAAAGGCATAGAAAGGAAAGGAATGGATTGGCAAGGAAATTCATGGATTGGAAAGGGAAGGCAAGGAAAGACAAGGCAAGGCAAGGAAAGGAATGACAAGACAAGGCATTCCATGGGAAGGAAATACATGACATGGAAAGACAAGGAAATGCAAGGCATGGCATGGGATGGCATGGCAAGGTACGACATGGATTTGCAAGGCAAGGAATGGCATGGCATTACAAGGAAAGGCAATGCATGGCATGGAAAGACAAGGCAATACATGGCACAACATAACAAGGAAAGGCATGACATGGAATGGCATGGAAAGGAATGGAAATGCAAGGCATGACATGGCATGGCATGGAAAGTGAAGGACATAAAAGGCATGGCATCGAATGAGATGGCATGGCAAGGAATGGCATGGAAAGTGAAGGCAAGGTAAGGCATGGCATGGAAAGGAAAGGCATGTCATGGAAAGTGAAGGAAATGCAAGGTATGACATGGAAAGGAAAGGCATGACAGGGCAAGGCATGGAATGACATGGCATGGAAAGTGAAGGCAAGAAAAGGCATGTTATGGTATTCTTATATTTCCATGCCTTGCCTTGCCTTGTCATTCCATGGCTTTCCATTCATTGCCTTTCCATGTCATTTCATGCCTTGAATTTCCTTTCCATGTTTTTCCTTGCCAAGTCATGCCTTTCCTTGTAATGGCATGCCATGCCAAGCATTGCATTTCCTTTCCTTGTCATGTCATACCTTGACTTTCCATGCCATGTCATGCCATGCCTTTCTTGTCCATGCCTTTCCTTCACTTTCCATGCATTTCCATGCCATGCCTTGCCTTTCCATGACATGCCTTGCATTTTCTTCACTTACTAATCCATTCCATACCTTTCCTTTCCATGTCATGCCTTTACTTTCCCTCACTTACCATGCCATGCCATACCATTCCTTCCCATTTCGTTCCTTTCCTTTCCATGACATGCCATGTAATTCCTTGCATTGCCTTCACTTTCCATGCCATGCCTTGCCATACCATTCCTTGCATTTCCATGCCATGTCATTCCATGCCTTGAATTTCCTTACCTTGCCTTGCCATGCCATGTATTTACTTACCTTTCCATTCCATTCCTTTCCTTGTATTTCCATGCCATTCCTTGCCTTGTTCTATCATACCATGCCATGCCTTACCTTGCCAGGCCATGCATTTCCTTGTCATTCCTTACCATTCCATGACATTCCTTTCCTTCCCATGCCATGTCATGCCACATTATGTCTTGCCTTGCCATTCCTTGTCTTTCCTTTCCAAGCCACGCCTTGACTTTCCTTTCCATGCCATGTCATACCATGCCACATTGTACCATACCTTTCCTTTCCATTCCTTACCTTTCCACGCCTTGACTTTACATGATATGCCATGCCATTCCTTGCATTGTCTTCACTTTCCATGCCATTCCTTGCCATGCAATTCCATTCCTTTCCATGCCATGCCTTGCTATTCCCTGCCATGCCATGCCATGTCATGCCATTCCTTTCCATGCCATGCCTTGCTATTCCCTACCACACCACACCATGCCATGCCATGTCATGCCTTTCCATGCCATGCCTTTCCTTTACTTTCCTTTCCAAGTCGTTCCTTTCCATTTCATGCATTTCCTTTCCATGTGATGCCATGGCATGCCTTGCCATGTGATACCATGGCATGCCTTGCCATGCCATGCATTTCTTTTCCATGTCATGCCATGGAATTCCTTTCCTTACCATGCCATTCCTTTCCTTAAATTTTCTTTCCAAGTTGTGCCTTTCCTTTCCATGCCATGACATGCCTTGTCATTCCTTTCCTTGCCATGCCTTTCCTTTCCATGCCATGCCATGCCTTTCCTTTCCATTCCATGCCATGCCTTTCCTCTCCATGACATGCCTTGCCTTTCCATTCCATGCCTTTCCATGCCATGGAATGTCATGGCATACCTTGCCTTGCCTTGACATGTATTTCCTTTCCAATCCATGCATTTCCTTGACATGTCATGTCATGCCATGCCTTGCCATGTCCTTCCTTACCATGTTATGTTATGTCATGCCATGCCTTGCCTTGCCTTGCCATACCATGCCTTGCATTGTCTTTCCTTGTCATGTCATGCCTTGCCTTGACATGGCATGCCTTGAATTTCCATTCCATGCCTTTCCTTTCCTTCACTTGCCATGCCATGTCATTCCATGCCTTGCCCTGTCGTGCCTTTCCTTTCCATGCCATACCTTGCATTTTCTTCACTTGCCATGACATGCCTTTCCTTTCCATGCCATGCCTTGCCTTGCCTTCACTTTCCATGTCAATCCTTGCCATGCCATATCATTCCATTCCATGCCTTGTATTTCCTTCTCTTTCCATGCCATGCCTTTCTTTTCCATTCCATGCCATGTCATGTCTTGCATTGCCATTCCTTTCCATTCCATGCCATGTCATGCCATTCCTTGCTATGATATGCCATGTATTTCCTTGTCTTTCCATGCCATGCCTTTCCTTTCCTTGTAATTCCATGCCATTCCTTGCCTTGCAAATCCATGCCTTACCTTGCCATGCCATCCCATGCCATGCCTTGCATTTCCTTGTCTTTGCATGCCATGTCTTTCCTTCCCATGGAATGCCTTGTATTTTCATTCCTTACCTTTCCTTACCTTGTCTTTCCTTTAGTTTCCTTTCCAATCCATGAATTTCCTGGACAAGCCATGCCTTTCCTTTCTATGCCATTCCATGCCATCCCTTGTCTTGAAATTCCTTCACTTGTTGCATAAAAATTTATACTAGATAAAACTTCGATGGGATGTCGACAAGTATATCAGGTCCTACACTACCTGCACGATTGCCAAAACGACCACTAAGAAACAGGGTTTTTGCACCCCTCTGGTTACTCCTAATAGGCCATGGGAATACATCTCAATGGCCTACATGTCGGGCATTCCTTCTACCAAGAGGGGAAATGACTGTTTTTTTGTGGTTGTTGATCACTTTTCCAAGATGGAAATTATGGTTGCCTGTAAGAAAAGCATCACAGAAAAAGTCATTGCTAAGCTCTTCTTTGAATGAGTCTGGGTAAATTTTGGAATCCCACAAACCATTGTCTCATATTGGACACTCATTTCCTCAACCAATCAAGTATTTCAACAGATTGTGATCATGTCTCAGATCTTGTACTGCGAGGTTCGTTGAAACCTTCTATTATATTTTGAATAACTAGCATCAATGTTTTATGATTTGGTCATTTAGTGGACTCACGTGTTGGAACTCCATTTTTTGTAAAGAACATATACGCAGTGGTTTCCCCAGGAGGTAATGAATGGGGCATTTATTATTGGTTGGCACATTACTTAGAGGGAAAGAAGACTCTCATGAAATCAGTAATAAACTATGAAGGCATTGAATTTCCAATTGGGTCGATGGTTATCAAAGGAGAATATCTAACACAAGATGAAAGAATACAAAAGAAAGGTGTTTATGTGTTTCAAGATTATAGACTAGGTCAAGTTGTATACCACTTTACGAACTTGGTTGTTGGTACAAACCTCCAACTACAAACAATGTTGAGTAAGAAATCAACAAAGGTACAATACTTCTTTCGTTACTCTGATTGTTATTCACATGTTCTTTTTCCCTCTCCCATGACTGAAAAACAACATTCAATAATGGATTTCACATCTCAAATGAGGGAATCAGTTGTGAAGTTCATTTATTTCCTAGGAAACACTCTTTTTATACATGTGCCTACTCCATCATGCTCCCCTTTCCCATGCTTGAATTTGAAATAGTTCCAAATGTGTGGTACCTTGATGTTTTTGTGCAACATACACAACCAATGAAATCCACAAAATTTTTTGAACTGGCCTCCACAACCATATGACCAAATCCGATGTTGATCAATCAACATGTTCTTCTCCTTAGTGTGATTTTACAACAACTAAAAGAAATTTTCTACTTAGGCTAAGTTATGGCACTGATCATCGCTTATGTAGAAGTGATACTCCTTCAATATAACTTAGTTTTCTTCGTTACTATCTGACCCATGCCTATATGTGATATAGACCATTATGCTGACCTACTATGTGTGATCATATTGGCTTTGAATCTCATTTGTAGTTGAATGGTGTAGTTATTAGGAAAATCAACCACTCATAAGATAGTACCAATGGAAAATGTATCTCTGCATATTCTAAAATGCTTGTCTTTCCATTGAGCCACATGGACATGTTGAACATATTTCCATGTCTTTTCGATGATCTCCTTCATGAATTCACATATGTGTAACTAGGAAGTCACCAATTGTATCATTTTTCTTTCCCGCCCTCCATCAATATCATATGCAACTTATTTAAAGCTTAGTGACTCATCCAATTCTTACTCATCCCTTACATGGATGCACTTGATCAGTGTAGGGGTGTGTGTGTCATGATAATAACCATACTCAATGTGATATCTACAACATGTGTTGCAAATTATGTTTATTCGAACATACCAAGTCTTGCATTTATGGAAAGATATTTAGCCCAAGTTAAGTGCACTATGTATTGTCCCAAATATCTCATACATTTATGTATGTTTAATCTCAAGAAATTGTTTAATATAGGGTTCATGGTTCCTATATACCCTTCTCAATTTTAGTACACATTTTTGGTTGGAAGAAGGTCTAGTGTTCTCATGCCAAAAATCATGTACTAGTCCCTTAACTTCTCCAATTAACTTCATGTCAGAATGAGGTAGCCTACCAGTGAAGGCCCAAAAATATGTTGGCCCACTTGTGTCGATGCTATCTCATTTATGATAATACTTTCTAAGGGTTTTGATATTGCATTTCATGAGATGAGAGGTTTGTTGGAGTAAACGATGTTTTCTTGTGATCTTGCTAACAATTTATTGTGATAAGACATGTCGATCTGCATTGCGCTCTTTAGAACGAGTTTTATTACCAATTCTTTGAAAAGCATATACAAGTTTTATAAAAATATGATGACTTGTTTCTAAACTTTTGGATATTTTAATGCCTACAATTGTCCTAACAATAATCAAACTTCTAGATTTTAACAAAGCCAAAAATAATTGACAGTTAGCGACATCATATTTTGGTTCAAACTATTCTTTAATGATTATATAAGAATGATAACAAATAGTACGGTTAAGTAACTTACCTTTAAGTGATGCTAGACTACATTCATTAACCTGAATGCATTTAGGATTTCTTCGTTGCACACAACTCAATCTAGGTAGGGATGATGAACCCCTATTCTGACACTCTTGACCTCTATGTCATGATGTTAACAATGTCTTAGTTCTTTCCCCTTCAATGACCAGGGGATCAAATATGGGAGGAGAGTGGACATGGGATTGACTGTTTTCTAGAACGTCTGACTTCCCAACAACAAGTTGCACCACAATGTTGTGCACTGAATTCCTCTCTAATTTCATCCATTGTTTAATTAACTCCAAGAAAATCCTCCATCATCTAGTCATCCAAAACAAGATTTATTGATGAGATACAACATCAATTGGTCTCTATTGAACTCCTCCTCTTTGCTTGTGTTGATGGAGGAGAAACAACAGTGGAATCTGTTCCGCTAGAAATTGGATTTCCCTCTTCTTAAAGCCTATGCTTTGACAGATGTAACTTTTCCTTTTATCTTTATTCTTCTACTTTCTCGATGGATTTCTCTTTACTCTATGAATTTCTTTCTCGAATCCGTCGGTTCCCCATGTTTAAAGAGAAAAATTGGCTTCCAAGTACCGCACCAAATAAATTTCTTGGTATTACACAAAAAGGCACAACTAACAATTCCAATTCCAAGTGGAAAAATTTGTCTTCATATTACAAAAGAAGACACACCTAACAATTCCAATTACAATTGGACAAATATGTTTTGGTATTAGAAAAGAAGACAAAACTAACAATTCCAATTCGAATTAGATAAATTTGTCTTGGTATTACACAAGAAGACACAACTAACAATTCCAATTGGAGAAATTTGTCTTGATATTAGACAATAAGACAAAACCAACAATTCCAATTGGACAAATTTGTCTTCCAATTCCAAGAAGACACAACCAACAATTCCAATTCCACTTGGAAAAAAATTTCTTCGAATTCTTCCCATAATTATTTTGCAATAGCACATAATTGTCTATGAATTAAACAATAAGACAAAAAAAAAAACTCATTTGTTCTTGCTATTTTTTCTTGCATATGTCAAGCTTGAGATAGATGAGGTAGAGGAGTGTACTTGGCACATAAAAATGCCCAGCATGAATGTGCACGCATTCTTGTCGGGCATGCATGAGCACACAATTACAAGGATTTCAAATCAAAAAAACATGTGAGTGCTCTTAATGCAATAAATATAACATTTTTTATAGACCAAACATCTTTATGAATAAATATGTATAGGGGTTTGGGGACAACTAGGACCTAAGGGCTTATCATTGAAAGTGTTTTGAAGCATAGAGCAATGGTTAGAGCACCAAGTTGTGGGTGATGTGGGCGCAAGAGTTGTGGGGCATTTAACAAGAGGTATATGCATAGTGCAGTTAGGGATCTATTGTGGAGGGGGTTAAGGGTTGAGTATAGGTTATTACTAGGATTAAATGGAGATAGGGGGGTCTAGGTCAAGCTCTAGGTCATTGTATAGGTCATGGTCATGGTATAGTTCTAGGTCATGGTCTAAGTATAGCTCTAGATCTAGGTCATGGTCTAGGTCATGGTCTAGGTATATGTTATGATTGTTGGATCATGTTGTCATTCGATGCCATGCCTTGTCTTGTAAGTCCTTCACTTGTTGCATAAAAATTTCTATTGGATAAAACTTCGACGGGATGTCGGCAAGAATATCAGGTCCTACACTGCCTACACGATTGTCAAAATGACCACTAAGAAATAGGGTTTGTACAACCCTCTAGCTGCTCCTGATAGACCATGGGAATACATCTCAATGGACTACATGTCGGGCCTTCCTTATGCCAAGAGAGGAAATGACTGTGTTTTTTTGGTTGTTGATCGCTTTTCCAAGACGAAAATTATCGTTGCCTGCAAGAAAAGCATCACAACAAAAGTCACTGCTAAGCTCTTCCTTGAACGAGTCTAGGTAAATTTTGGAATCCCACAAACCATTGTCTCATATTGGACACTCAGTTCCTCAACCAATCAAGTATTTCAACATATTGTGATCGTGTCTCAGATCTTGTACTGCAAGGTTCATTGAAACCCTCTATTATATTTTGAATAACTAGCATCAATGTTTTATGCTTTGGTCATTTAGTGGACTCACGTGTTGGAACTCCATTTTTTGTAAATAACATATACGCAGTAGTTTCCCTAGGAGGTAATGAATGGGGCATTTATTATTGGTTGGCACATTGCTTAGAGCGAAAGAAGATCCTCATGAAATCAATAATAGACTTTGAAGGCATTGAATTTCGAATTGGGTCAGTGGCTATCAAAGAAGAATATCTAACACAAGATGAAAGAATCCAAAAGAAAGGTGTTTATGTGTATCAATATTATGGACTAGGTGAAGTTTTATACTACTTTACGAACTTGGTTGTTGGTACAAACCGCCAACTACAAACAATGTCGAGTAAGAAATCAACAAAGGTACAATACTTCTTTCCTTACTCTGATTCGTATTCCCAGGTTCTTTTTCCCTCTCCCATGACTGAAAAACAACATTCAATAGTGGATTTCACATCTCAAATGAGGGAAGTAGTTGTGAACCTCATTTATTATCTATGTAACACTCTTTTTATACATGCACCTATTCCATCACGCTCCCCTTTTCCATGCATGGATTCGAAATAGTTCCAAATGTGTGGTACCTTGATGTTTTTGTGAAACATACACAACCATTGAAATACACAAGCATTTTTGAACTGGCCTCCACAACCATATGACCAAATCCAATGTTGATCCATCTGCATGTTCTTCGCTTTAATGTGATTGTACAACAACTATAAGAAATGTTCTACTTAGGCTAAGTTCTGGCACCGATCATCGCTTATGTAGAAGTGATACTCCTTCAATATAACTTAGTTTTCTTCATTAATATCCGGTCCATGCCTATATATGATGTAGACCATTATGCTGATATACTCTGAGTGATAATATTGGCTTTGAATCTCTTTTTGTAGTTGAATGGTGTAGTTATCAGGAAAATCAACCACTCATAAGACAGTACCAATGGGAAATGTATCTCTGCATATTCTAAAATGCTTGGCTTGTCATTGAGCCACATGGACGTGTTGAACATATTTCCATGTCTTTTCGATGAAGTCCTTCATGAAGTCACATATGTGTAACTAGGAAGTCACCAATTGTATCATTTTTCTTTCCTACCCTCCATCAATATCATATGCGACTTATTTAAAGCTTAGCGACTCATCCAATTCTTACTCATCGCTTACATGGATGCACTTGATCAGTGTAGGGGTGTGTTTGTCATGATAATAACCATACTCAATGTGATATCTACAACATGTGTTACGAATTATGTTTATTCGAACATACCAAGGCTTGCATTTATGGAAAGATATTTAGCCCAAGTTAAGTGCACTATGTATTGTCCCAAATCTCTCGTATAGTTATGTATGTTTAATGTCAAGAAATTGTTTAATATAGGGTTCATGGTCCCTAAATACCCTTCTCAATTTTAGTACATATTTTTGGTTGGAAGAAGGCCTAGTGTTCTCATGCCAAAAATCATGTACTAGTCCCTTAACTTCTCCAATTAACTTCATGTCAGAATGAGGTAGCCTACCAGTGAAGGCCCACAAATATGATGGCCTACCTGTGTTGAGGATATCTCATTTATGATAATACTTTCTAAGGGTTTTGATATTGCATTTCATGAGATGAGAGGTTTGTTGGAGTAAACTATGTTTTCTTGTGATCTTGCTAACAATGTATTGTGATAAGAAATGTCGGTCTGCATTGAGCTCTTTAGAACGAGTTTTATTACCAATTCTTTGAAAAGCATATACAAGTTTTATAACAATATGATCACTTTTTTCTAAAATTTTGGATATTTTAATGCTTACAATTATCCTAACAACCATCAAACTTCTAGATTTTAACAAATCCAAAAATAATTGACAGTTAGCGACATCATATTTTGGTTCAAACTATTCTTTAATGATTCTATAAGAATGATAACAAATAGTACGGTTAGGTAACTTACCTTTAAGTGATGCTAGACTACTTTCATCCACCTGAATGCATTTAGGAGTTCTTCATTGCACACAACTCAATCTAGGTAGGGATGATGAACCCCTATTCTAACACTCTTGACCTTTATGTTGTGGAGTTAACAATGTCGCAATTCTTTCCCCTTCAATGACCGGGGGATCAAATATGGGAGGAGAGTGGACATGGGATTGAATCTTTTCTGGAACGTCTCACTTCCCAACAATAGGTTGCACCACAATGTTGTGCACTAATTTCCTCTCTAATTTCATCCATTGTTTAATCAACTCCAAGAAAATCCTCCATCATCTTGTCATCCAGAACAAGATTTATTGATGAGATACAACATGGTTTGGTCTCTATTGAACTCCTCCTCTTTGCTTGTGTTGATGGAGGAGAAACAACGGTGGAAATTGTTCTTCTAGAAATTGGATTTCCCTTTTCTTAAAGCCTATTCTTTGACATACGTAACTTTTCCTTTTATCTTTTTTCATCTACATTTTCGATGGATTTCTCTTTAATCTATGAATTTCTTTCTCGAATCCATTGGTTCCCCATGTTTAAAGAGAAAAATTGGCTTCCAAGTACCCCACCAAAAAAATTTCTTGGTATTACACAAAAAGTCACAACTAACAATTCCAATTCCAAGTGAAAAAATTTGTCTTCATATTACAAAAGAAAACACACCTAACAATTCCAATTACAATTGGACAAATATGTCTTGGTATTACACAAGAAGACAAAACTAACAATTCCAATTCCAATTAGATAAAATTGTCTGGGTATTACACAACTAACAATTACAATTAGACTAATTTGTCTTAGTATTACACAAGAAGACACAACTAACAATTCCAATTGGACAAATTTGTCTTGATATTACACAATAAGACATAACCAACAATTCTATTTGGACAAATTTGTCTTCCAATTCCAAGAAGATACAAGAAGACACAACCAAGAATTCCAATTCCAATTCCACTTGGAAAAATTTGTCTTCGAATTCTTCCCACAATTATTTTGCAATAACACATAATTGACTATGAATTAAACAAGAAGACAAAAAAAAAAACTCATTTTCTCCTGCTATTTTTTCTTGCATATGTCAAGCTTGAGATAGATGAGGTAGAGGAGTGTACTTGGCACATAAAAATGCCCAGCACAAAGGTGCACACATTCTTGTTGGGCATGCATGAGCACACAATTACAAGGATTTCAAGTCAAAAAAGAACGTGAGTGCTCTTAATGAAATAAATATAACATTTTTTATAGACCAAAAATCTTTATGAATAAATATGTATAGGGGTTTGGGGACAACTAGGACCTAAGGGCTTATGATTGAAAGTGTTTTGAAGCATAGAGAAATGGTTAGAGTACCAAGTTGTGGGTGATGTGGGTGCAAGAGTTGTGGGGAATTTAACAAGAGGTATATGCATGGTGCATCTAAGGATCTATTGTGGAGGGGGTTAAGGGTTAAGTATAGGTTATTACTAGGATTAAATGGAGATAGGGGGGTCTAGGTCAAGCTCTAGGTCATGGTATAGGTCATGGTCATGGTCTAAGTATAACTCTAGCTCTAGGTCATGGTCTAGGTCATGGTCTAGGTATAGGTCTAGGACTATGTTATGATTGTTGGATCATGTTGTCATTCCATGCCATGCCTTATCTTGCAAGTTTTTCACTTGTTGCATAAAAATTTCTAGTGGATAAAACCTAGACGGGATGTTAGCAAGTATATCAGGTCCTACCATGCCTGCACGATTGCCAAAACAACCACTAAGAAACAGGGTTTGTACACCTGTCTGGCTACTCCTGATAGGCCATGGGAATACATCTCAATGGACTACATGTCGGGCATTCCTTCTACCAAGAGGGGAAATGATTGTGTTTTTGTGGTTGATGATCGCTTTTCCAAGATGGAAATTATGGTTGCCTGGAAGAAAAGAATCAGAACAAAAGTCACTGCTAAGCTCTTCTTTGAACAAGACTGGGTAAATTTTGGAATCCCACAAACCATTGTCTCATATTGGACACTCAGTTCTTCAACCAATCAAGCATTTCAATAGATTATGATCATGTCTCAGATCTAGTACTGCAAGGTTCGTTGAAACTTTCTATTATATTTTGAATAACTAGCATCAATGTTTTATGCTTTGGTCATTTAGTGGACTCACGTGTTGGAAATCCATTTTTTGTAAAGAACATATACGCAGTGGTTTCCCCAGGATGTAATGAATGGGGAATTTATTATTGGTTGGCACATTTCTTAGATGGAAAGAATACCCTCATGAAATCAGTAATAGACTCTAAAGGCATTGAATTTCCAATTGGGTCGATGGTTATCAAAGGAGAATATCTAACACAAGATGAAAGAATACAAAAGAAAGGTGTTTATGTGTTTCAAGATTATAGACTAGGTGAAGTCGTATACTACTTTACGAACTTGGTTGTTGGTACAAACCTCCAACTACGAACAATGTCTAGTAAGAAATCAACAAAGGTACAATACTTCTTTCCTTACTCTGATTGGTATTCACATGTTCTTTTTCCCTCTCCCATGATTGAAAAACAACATTCAATAATGGATTTCACATATCGAATGAGGGAAGTAGTTGCGAAATTCATTTATTTCCTACGTAACACTCTTTTTATACATGCGCCTACTCCATCATGCTCCCCTTTCCCATGCTTGGATTCGAAATAGTTCCAAATGTGTGGTACCTTGATGTTTTTGTGCAACATACACAACCATTGAAATACACAAGCATTTTTGAACTGGCCTCCACAACCATATGACCAAATCCAATGTTGATCCATCTGCATGTTCTTCTCCTTAATGTGATTGTACAACAACTAAATGAAATGTTCTACTTAGGCTAAGTTATGGCACCGATCATTGCTTATGTAGAAGTGATACTCCTTCAATATAACTTAGTTTTCTTCGTTACTATCCGGCCCATGCCTATATGTGATATAGACCATTATGTTGACCTACTTTGAGTGATAATATTGGCTTTGAATCTCATTTTGTAGTTGAATGGTGTAGTTATCAAGAAAATCAACCACTTGTAAGACAATACCAATGGAAATGTATCTTTGAATATTCTAAAATGCTTGTCTTGCCATTGAGCCACATGGACATGTTGAACATATTTCCATGTCTTTTTGACGAAGTCCTTCATGAAGTCACATATGTGTAACTAGGAAGTCACCAATTGTATCATTTTTCTTTCCCACCCTCCATCAATATCATATGCGACTTATTTAAAGCTTAGTGACTCATCCAATTCTTACTCATCGCTTACATGGATGCACTTGATCAGTGTAGGGGTGTGTTTGTCATGATAATAACCATACTCAATGTGATATCTACAACATGTGTTATGAATTATGTTTATTCAAACATACCAAGGCTTGCATTTATGGAAAGATATTTAGCCCAAGTTAAGTGCACTATGTATTGTCCCAAATCTCTCATACAGTTATGTATGTTTAATGTCGAGAAATTGTTTAATATAGGGTTCACACTACCTAAATACCCTTCTCAATTTTAGTACATATTTTTTGTTGGAAGAAGGCCTAGTGTTCTCATGCAAAAAATCATGTACTAGTCCCTTAACTTCTCCAATTAACTTCATGTCAAAATGAGGTAGCCTACCAATGAAGGCCCACAAATATGTTGGCCCACCTTTGTCGAGGCTATCTCATTTATGATAATACTTTCTAAGGGTTTTGATATTGCATTTCATGAGATGAGAGGTTTGTTGGAGTAAACAATCTTTTCTTGTGATCCTATTAACAATTTATTGTGATAAGACATGTCGGTCTGCATTGCACTCTTTAGAACGAGTTTTATTACCAATTCTTTGAAAAGCATATACAAGTTTTATAACAATATGATGACTTGTTTCTAAACTTTTAGATATTTTAATGCCTACAATTTTCCTAACAACAATAAAACTTCTAGATTTTAACAAAGCCAAAAATAATTGAAAGTTAACGACATCATATTTTGGTTCAAACTATTCTTTAATGATTCTATAAGAATGATAACAAATAGTACGGTTAGGTAACTTACCTTTAAATGATGCTAGACTACTTTCATCGACCTGAATGCATTTAGGAGTTCTTCGTGGCAAACAACTCAATCTAGGTAGGGATGATGAAGCCCTATTCTGACACTCTTGACCTCTATGTTGTGGAGTTAACAATGACACAGTTATTTCCCCTTCAATGACCAGGGGATCAAATATGGGAGGAGAGTGGACATGGGATTGACTGTTTTCTGGAACGTCTGACTTCCCAAAAATAGGTTGCACCACAATGTTGTGCACTAATTTCCTCTCTAATTTCATCCATTGTTTAATCAACTCCATGAAAATCCTCCATCATCTAGTCATCCACAACAAGATTTATTGATGAGATACAACATGGATTGGTCTCTATTGAACTCCTCCACTTTGCTTGTGTTGATGGAGGAGAAACAACAGTGGAATCTGTTCTGCTAGAAATTGGATTTCCCTCTTCTTAAAGCCTATGCTTTGACATACGTAACTTTATCTTTTATCTTTATTCTTCTACTTTCTCGATGGATTTCTCTTTACTCTATGAATTTCTTTCTCGAATCCATCGGTTCCCCATGTTTAAAGAGAAAAATTGGCACACCTAACAAAAGAAGACACACCTAACAATTCCAATTACAATTGGAAAAATATGTCTTGGTATTACACAAGAAGACAAAACTAACAGTTCCAATTCCAGTTAGATAAATTTGTCTTGGTATTACACAACTAACAATTCCAATTAGACTAATTTGTCTTGGTATTACACAAGAAGACACAACTAACAATTCCAATTGGACAAATTTGTCTTGATATTACACAATAAGACACAACCAACAATTCCAATTGGACAAATTCGTCTTCTACTTCCAAGAAGACACAACCAATAATTCCAATTCCACTAGGAAAAATTTGTCTTCGAATTCTTCCCACAATTATTTTGCAATTGCACATAATTGTCTATGAATTAAACAACAAGACAAAAAAAAAGAAACTCACTTGTTCCTTCTATTTTTGCTTTCATATGTCAAGCTTGAGATAGATGAGGTAGAGGAGTGTACTTGGCACATGAATATGCCCAACACAAATGTGCACGCATTCTTGTTGGGCATGCATGAGCACACAATTACAAGGATTTCAAATCAAAAAAGCACGTGAGTGCTCTTAATGCAATAAATATAACATTTTTTATAGACCAAACATCTTTATGAATAAATATGTATAGGGGTTTGGGGACAACTAGGACCTAAGGGCTTATGATTGAAAGTGTTTTGAAGCATAGAGCAA
>ML796179.1:331232-345742 GCA_009831015.1 Picea engelmannii
GTTACTTCCAATTTGGTAAAAGACATAACAGTTTAAGGATTCAGTTTATGAACGATAGCCTTGTCTTCTTTATGAATTGAATTATCATATATGAATTTGTTGTATTGTAGGCTTTCCTCTTACATAAATTCATAATCTGAAAATTGTCATGATTTTCGTTTATGTCTTGTTTGTCCTGTAACTTACTTCATGAAGCATTATAGCTGATCCCTTGCGAGAAGCTTAAGGGCTAAATGGTGTGAACTTCTTCCTCCAACCTTCTTACGAAGTCATCTTACACAGGGCAAACTTGGAACGTATCCAGGTTAATTAGATAGATGTTTATCATTTAATTAATTAGTAGTTTAGTTAGATTTAGATTAGATTATTTAATTGCAGTTAGTTTCCTTTCTGTTTTATAAAATATAAAAAGACAAAAATAGTTCCTTGGCTGTCTTAGGGCAGCGAATACATGATTTTTGCAGGTTTTAATCAAATCTGTAATCTGTCCATATTGTATATTTGTGAATAAAGAATGATTGCAGCTGACAATTAAGTAGTTGATTTGAGTTATTATGATCATAGTTAGTATAGTTTATAGTTAGATTAGTATAGTTAGTTTTAGTTTGTTTTATTAGTTTCTAGTTTCCTCTAATTTAGTTTATTTTCTTTTTATTTAGTTAGTTAGTTTATTTTAGTTTGTTTTATTAGTTTCTAGTTTCCTTAGTTTAGATTATTTAGCTCAGATCACTCTCTCTTTGGTTTCCTTACGAGACCTCAGAGCGGCCAACGGAGCCGTTAAACTCATCAGGGTGGTCCATAACAAACGACTTGGGTTATTTAGATAACCCCGGACCGGTTCCACTCTCCCAGTTGACGGACGGTCATTTTCGCCCGTCAACAGGTTTGTACACCCCTCTGGCTACTCATGATAGGCCATGGGAATACATCTCAATGGACTACATGTTGGGACTTCCTTCTACCAAGAGGGGAAATGACTTTGTTTTTGTGGTTGTTGATCGCTTTTCCAAGATGGAAATTATGGCTGCCTACAAGAAACGCATCACAAAGAATGTCACTGCTAAGATGTTCTTTGAATGAGTCTAGGTAATTTTTGGAGTCCCACAAAGCATTGTCTCATATTGGACACTCAGTTCTTCAACCAATCAAGTATTTCAACATATTATGATCATGTCTCAGATCTTGTACTGCGAGGTTCCTTGAAACCTTCTATTATATTTTGAATAACTAGCATCAATGTTTTATGCTTTGGTCATTTAGTTGACTCACGGGTTGGAACTCGATTTTTTGTAAAGAACATATACGCAATGGTTTCCCCAAGAGGTAATGAATGGGGCATTTATTATTGGTTGGCACATTGCTTAGAGGGAAAGAAGACCCTCATGAAATCAGTAATAGACTCTGAAGGCATTGAATTTCAAATTGGGTCAATGGTTATCAAAGGAGAATATCTAACACAAGATGAAAGAATACAAAAGAAAGGTGTTTATGTGTTTCAAGATTATAGACTAGGTGAATTTGTATACCACTTTACGAACTTGGTTGTTGGTACAAACCTCCAACTACAAACAATGTAGAGTAAGAAATCACCAAAGGTACAATACTTCTTTCCTTACTCTGATTGGTATTCACAGGTTCTTTTTCCCTCTCCCATGACTGAAAAACAACATTCAATAATGTATTTCACATCTCGAATGAGGGATGTAGTTGTGAACTTCATTTATTTCCTACGTAACACTCTTTTTATACAAACTCCTGCTCCATCATGCTCCTCTTTCCCATGCTTGGGTTTGAAATAGTTCCAAATGTGTGGTACCTTGATGTTTTTTTTCAACATACGCAACCATTGAAATACACAAGCATTTTTGAACTGGCCTCCACAACCATATGACCAAATCCAATGTTGATCCATCTGCATGTTCTTCTCCTTAATGTGATTGTACAACAACTAAAAGAAATGTTCTACTTAGGCTAAGTTATGGCACCGATCATTGCTTATGTAGAAGTGATACTCCTTCAATATAACTTAGTTTTCTTCATTACTATCCGGCCCATGCCTATATGTGATATAGACCATTATGCTGACCTACTCTGAGTGATAATATTGGCTTTGAATCTCATTTTGTAGTTAAGTGGTGTAGTTATCAAGAAAATCAACCACTCATACGACAATACTAATAGGAAATGTATCTCTACATATTCTAAAATGCTTGTCTTGCCATTGAGCCACATGGACATGTTGAACATATTTCCATGTCTTTTCGACAAAGTCCTTCATGAGGTCACATATGTGTAACTAGGAAGTCACCAATTGTATAATTTTTCTTTCCCTCTCTCCATCAATATCATATGTGACTTATTTAAAGCTTAGCAACTCATCCAATTCTTACTCATCGCTTACATGGATGCACTTGATCAGTGTAGGGGTGTGCGTGTCATGATAATAACCATACTCAATGTGATATCTACAACATGTGTTACAAATTATGTTTATTCGAACATACCAAGGCTTGCATTTATGGAAAGATATTTAGCCCAAGTTAAGTGCACTATGTACTGTCCCAAATCTCTCATACAGTTATGTATGTTTAATGTCAAGAAATTGTTTAATATAGGGTTCACAGTCCCTAAATACCCTTCTCAATTTTAGTACATACTTTTAGTTGGAAGAAGGCCTAGTGTTCTCATGCCAAAAATCATGTACTAGTCCCTTAACTTCTCCAATTAACTTCATGTCAAAATGAGGTAGCCTACCAGTGAAGGCCCACAAATATGTTGACCCACCTGTGTCAAGGCTATCTCATTTATGATAATACTTTCTAAGGGTTTTGATATTGCATTTCATGAGATGAGAGGTTTGTTGGATTAAACTATGTTTTCTTGTGATCTTCCTGACAATTTATTGTGATAACACATGTTGGTCTGCATTGCGCTCTTTAGAACGAGTTTTATTACCAATTCTATGAAAAGCATATACAAGTTTTATAACAATATGATGACTTGTTTCTAAACTTTTGGATATTTTAATGCCTACAATTATCCTAACAACAATCAAACTTCTAGATTTTAACAAAGCCAAAAATAATTGACAGTTAGCGACATCATATTTTGGTTCAAACTATTCTTTAATGATTCTATCAGAATGATAACAAATAGTACGGTTAGGTAACTTACCTTTAAGTGATGCTAGACTAATTTCATCCACCTGAATGCATTTAGGAGTTCTTCGTTGCACACAACTCAATCTAGGTAGGGATGATGAACCCCTATTATGACACTCTTGACCTCTATGTTGTGGAGTTAACAATGGTGCAGTTATTTCCCCTTCAATGACCGGGGTGTCAAATATGGGAGGAGAGTGGACATGGAATTGACTGTTTTCTTGAACGTCAGACTTCCCAACAACAGGTTGCACCACAATGTTGTCCACTAATTTTCTCTGTAATTTTATCCATTTCTTAATCAACTCCAAGAAAATCCTCCATCATCTTGTCATCCAAAACAAGATTTATTGATGAGATACAACATGGATTGGTCTCTATTGAACTCCTCCTCTTTGCTTGTGTTGATGGAGGAGAAACAACAGTGGAATCTGTTCCACTAGAAATTGGATTTCCCTCTTCTTAAAGCCTATACTTTGACATACATAACTTTTCCTTTTATCTTTATTCTTCTACTTTTTTTATGGATTTCTCTTTACTCTATGAATTTATTTCTTGAATCTGTCGGTTCCCCGCGTTTAAAGAGAAAAATTGGCTTCCAAGTATGCCACCAAAAAAATTTCTTGGTATTACACAAAAGGGAACAACTAACAATTCCAATTCCAAGTGGAGAAATTTGTCTTCATATTACAAAATAAGACACACCTAACAATTCCAATTACAATTGGACAAATATGTCTTGGTATTACACAAGAAGACAAAACTAACAATTCCAATTCCAATTAGATAAATTTGTCTTGGTATTACACAACTAACAATTCCAATTAGACTAATTTGTCTTGGTATTACACAAGAAGACACAACTAACAATTCCAATTGGACAAATTTGTCTTGATATTACACAATAAGACATAACCAACAATTCCAATTGGACAAATTTGTCTTCCAATTCCAAGAAGACATAAGAAGACACAACCAACAATTCCAATTCCACTTGGAAAAATTTGTCTTTGAATTCTTCCCGCGATTATTTTGCAATAGAACATAATTGTCTATGAATTAAACAACAAGACAAAAAAAAAAAACCTCATTTGTTACTGCTATTTTTGCTTGCATATGTCAAGCTTGAGATAGATGAGCTAGAGGAGTGTACTTGGCACATAAAAATGCCCAGCACGAATGTGCACACATTCTTGTTGGGCATGCATGAACACACAATTACAAGGATTTCAAATAAAAAAAGCACGTGAGTGCTCTTAATGCAATAAATATAACATTTTTTATAGACCAAACATCTTTATGAATAAATATGTATAGGGGTTTGGGGACAACTAGGACCTAAGGGCTTATGATTGAAAGTGTTTTGAAGCATAGAGCAATGGTTAGAGCACCAAGTTGTGGGTGATGTGGGTGCAAGAGTTGTGGGGTATTTAACAAGAGGTATATGCATAATGCACTTAGGGATCTATTGTGGAGGGGGTTAAGGGTTGAGTATAGGTTATTACTAGGATTAAATGGAGATAAGGGGGTCTAGTTCAACCTCTATTTCATGGTATACGTCTAGGTCATGGTCTAAGTATAGCTCTAGCTCTAGGTCATGGTCTAGGTCATGGTATAGGTCTAGGTCTAGGTCTATGTTATGATTGTTGGATCATGTTGTCATTCCATGCCATGCCTTTTCTTGCAAGTCCTTCACTTGTTTCATAAAAAATTCTACTGGATAAAACTTCGACGAGATGTTGGCAAGTATATCAGGTCCTACACTGCCTGTACGATTGCCAAAACGACCACTAAGAAATAGTGTTTGTACACCCCTCTGGCTACTCCTGATAGGCCATGGGAATACATCTCAATGGACTACATTTTGGGCCTTCCTTCTACCAAGAGGGGAAATGACTTTGTTTTTGTGGTTGTTGATCACTTTTGCAAGATGGAAATTATGGCTGCCTGCAAGAAAAGCATCACAACAATTGTCACTGCTAAGCTCTTCTTTGAACGAGTTTGGGTAAATTTTGGAATCCCACACACCATTGTCTCATATTGGACACTCAGTTCCTCAACCAATCAAGTATTTCAACAGATTATGATCATGTCTCAGATCTTGTACTGTGAGGTTCATTGAAACCTTCTATTATATTTTGAATAACTAGCATCAATGTTTTAGGCTTTGGTCATTTAGTGGACTCGCGTTTTGGAACTCCATTTTTTGTAAAGAACAGATACGTAGTGGTTACCCCAGGAGGTAATGAATGGGGCATTTATTATTGGTTGGCACATTGCTTAGAGGGAAAGAAGACCCTCATGAAATCAGTAATAGACTCTGAAGGCATTGAATTTCCAATTGGGTCGATGGTTATCAAAGGAGAATATCTAACACAAGATGAAAGAATACAAAAGAAAGGTGTTTATGTGTTTCAATATTATAGACTAGGTGAGGTCGTATGCCACTTTACAAACTTGGTTGTTGGTACAAACCTCCAACTACAAACAATTTCAAGTAAGAAATCAACAAAGGTACAATACTTCTTTCCTTACTCTCATTGGTATTCACAGGTTCTTTTTCCCTCCCCCATAACTGAAAAACAACATTCAATAATGGATTTCACATCTCGAATGAGGGAAGTAGTTGTGAACTTCATTTATTTCTTGCGTAACAATCTTTTTATACATGCGCCTGCTCCATCATGCTTCCCTTTCCCATGCTTGGAATCAGGGATGATTTTAAGGATGGAAATTTATTTTAAAATGTAGAAACCTTGGCAAATATTACTAATCCTTCATATGTCAACTCTAAATGTTTGGCGATATTTCTGTAAAAATATTCAAATTTCTAATTATTTTATATAGTTTTTATAAAATCTTGGCGATTTTTTAGGTAAAATAATTTTATCATATAGAACTTGGGCGAATCATTTTTAAAAAGAGAATCTCGTTTTTTAAAAAACCATGGAAAATTAGCTCATGAGCAAAATTTAGCCCCTAAAATCATCCCTACTTGGATTCGAAATAGTTCCAAATGTGTGGTACCTTGACGTTTTTGTGCAACATACACAAGCATTTTTGAACTGGCCTCCACAACCATATGACCAAATCCAATGTTGATCCATCTACATGTTGTTCTCCTTAATGCGATTGTACAACAACTAAAAGAAATGTTCTACTTAGGCTAAGTTATGGCACCGATCATCGCTTATGTAGAAATGATACTCCTTCAATATGACTTAATTTTCTTCTTTACTATCCGACCCATGCCTATATATGATATAGACCATTATGCTGACCTACTCTGAGTGATAATATTGGCTTTAAATCTCATTTTGTAGTTGAATGGTGTAGTTATAAGAAAATCAACCACTCGTAAGACAGTACCAATGGGAAATGTATCTTTGCATATTCTAAAATGCTTGTCTTGCCATTGAGCCACATGGACATGTTGAACATATTTCCATGTCTTTTCGACGAAGTCCTTCATGAAGTCACATATGTGTAACTAGGAAGTCACCAATTGTATCATTTTTCTTTCCCACCCTCCATCAATATCATATGCGACTTATTTAAAGCTTAGTGACTCATCCAATTCTTACTCATCGCTTACATGGATGCACTTGATTAGTGTAGGGATGTGTGTGTCATGATAATAACCATACTCAATGTGATATCTACAACATGTGTTATGAATTATGTTTATTCGAACATACCAAGGCTTGCATTTATGGAAAGATATTTAGCCCAAGTTAAGTGCACTATGTATTGTCCCAAATATCTCATACAGTTATGTATGTTTAATGTCGAGAAATTGTTTAATATAGGGTTCATGGTCCCTAAATACCCTTCTCAAATTTAGTACATATTTTTGGTTGGAAGAAGGCCTAGTGTTCTCATGCAAAAAATCATGTACTAGTCCCTTAAAGTCTCCAATTAACTTCATGTCAAAATGAGGTAGCCTACTAGTGAAGGCCCACAAATACGTTGGCCCACCTGTGTCGAGGCTATGTCATTTATGATAATACTTTCTAAGGGTTTTGATATTGCATTTCTTGAGATGAGAGGTTTGTTGGAGTAAACCATGTTTTCTTGTGATCTTGCTAACAATTTATTGTGATAAGACATGTCGGTCTGCATTGCGCTCTTTAGAATGAGTTTTTTTACCAATTCTTTGAAAATCATATACAAGTTTTATAACAATATGATGACTTGTTTCTAAACTTTTGGATCTTTTAATGCCTACAATTATCCTAACAACAATCAAACTTCTAGATTTTAACAAAGCCAAAAATAATTGACAGTTAGCGACATCATATTTTGGTTCAAGCTATTCTTTAATGATTCTATAAGAATGATAACAAATAGTACGGTTAGGTAACTTACCTTTAAGTGATCCACAACAAGATTTATTGATGAGATACAACATGGATTGGTCTCTATTGAACTCCTCCTCTTTGCTTGTTTTGATGGAGGAGAAACAACAGTGGAATCAGTTCCGCTAGAAATTGGATTTCCCTCTTCTTAAAGACTATGCTTTGACATACGTAACTTTTCCTTTTATCTCTATTCTTCTACTTTTTCGATGGATTTCTCTTTACTCTATGAATTTCTTTCTCGAATCAGTCGGTTGCCCATGTTTAAGGAGAAAAATTGGCTTCCAAGTACCCCACCCAAAAAATTTCTTGGTATCACACAAAAAGGCACAACTAACAATTCCAATTCCAAGTGGAAAAAATTGTCTTCATGTTACAAAAGAAGACACACCTAACAATTCCAATTACAATTGGACAAATATGTCTTGGTATTACACAAGAAGACAAAACTAACAATTCCATTTCCAATTAGATAAATTTGTCTTCATATTACACAACTAACAATTCCAATTAGACTAATTTGTCTTGGTATTACACAAGAAGACAAAACTAACAATTCCAATTGGACAAATTTGTCTTGATATTACACAATAAGACACAACCAACAATTTCAATTGGACAAGTTTTTCTTCCAATTCCAAGAAGACACAACCAACAATTCCAATTCCACTTGGAAAAATTTGTCTTCAAATTCTTCCCACAACTATTTTGCAATAGCACATAATTGTCTATGAATTAAACAACAAGACAAAAAAAAAAAACTTATTTGTTCCTTCTATTTTTGCTTGCGTATGTCAAGCTTGAGATAGATGAGGTAGAGGAGTGTACTTGGGACATAAAAATGCCCAGCACGAATGTGCACGCATTCTTGTTGGGCATGCATGAGCACACAATTACAAGGGTTTGAAATAAAAAAAGAACGTGAGTGCTCTTAATGCAATAAATATAACATTTTTTATAGACCAACCATATTGCTGAATAAATATGTATAGGGGTTTGGGGACAACTAGGACCTAAGGGCTTATGATTGAAAGTGTTTTGAAGCATAGAGCAATGGTTAGAGCACCAAGTTTTGGGTGATGTGGGTGCAAGAGTTGTGGGTCATTTAACAAGAGGTATATGCATAGTGCACTTAGGGATCTATTGTGGAGGGGATTAAGGTTTGAGTATAGGTTATTACAAGGATTAAATGGAGATAGGGGGGTCAAGGCCAAGCTCTAGGTCATGGTATAGGTGATGGCCATTGTATAGGTCTAGGTCATGGTCTAAGTATAACTCTAACTCTAGGTCATGGTCTAGGTCATGGTATACGTCTAGGTATAGGTCTATGTTATGATTGTTGGATCATGTTGTCATTCCATGCCATGCCTTGTCTTGCAAGTCCTTCACTTGTTGCATTAAAATTTCTACTGGATAAAACTTCGACAGGATGTCGACAAGTATATCAGGTCCTACACTGCCTGTACGATTGCCAAAAAGACAAATAAGAAACAGGGTTTGTACACCCCTCTGGCTACTCCTGATAGGCCATGGGAATACATCTCAATGGACTACATGTCGGCCCTTCCTTCTACGAAGAGGGGAGATGATTGTGTTTTTGTGGTTGTTGATCGCTTTTCCAAGATGGAAATTATGGTTGCCTGGAAGAAAAACATCACAACAAAAGTCATTGCTAAGCTCTTCTTTGAAAGATTCTGGGTAAATTTTGGAATCCCACAAACAATTTTCTCATATTGGACACTCAGTTCGTCATCCAATCAAGTATTTCAACAGATTATGTTCATGTCTCAGATCTTGTACTGTGAGGTTCATTGAAACCTTCTATTATATTTTGAATAACTAGCGTCAATGTTTTATGCTTTGGTCATTTAGTGGACTCACGTGTTGGAACTCCATTTTTTGTAAAAAACATATACGCATTCGTTTCCCCAGGAGGTAATGAATGGGGCATTTATCATTGGTTCACACATTGCTTAGAGGGAAAAAAGACCCTCATGAAATTAGTAATAGACTCTGAAGGCATTGAATTTTCAATTGGGTCGATGGTTATCAAAAGAGAATATCTAACACAAGATGAAAGAATACAAAAGAAAGGTGTTTATGTGTTTCAAGATTATAGACTAGGTGAAGTCGTATACCACTTTACGAACTTGGTTGTTGGTACAAACCTCCAACTACAAACAATGTCGAGTAAGAAATCAACAAAGGTACAATACTTCTTTCCTTACTCTGATTGGTATTCACAGGTTCTTTTTCCCTCTCCCATGACTGAAAAACAACATTCAATAATGGATTTCACATCTGAAATGAGGGAAGTACTTGTGAACTTCATTTATTTCCTACGTAACACTCTTTTTATACATGCATCTGCTCCATCATGCTCCCCTTTCCCATGCTTGGATTTGAAATAGTTCCAAATGTGTGGTACCTTGATGTTTTTGTGAAACATACACAACCAATTAAATACACAAGCATTTTTGAACTGGACTCCACAACCATATGAACAAATCCAATGCTGATCCATTTGCATGTTCTTCTCCTTAATGTGATTGTACAACAACTAAAAGAAATGTTCTACTTATACTAAGTTGTGGCACCGATCATTGCTTATGTAGAAGTGATACTCCTTCAATATAACTTAGTTTTCTTCGTTACTATCTGGCCCATGCGTATATGTGATATAGACCATTATGTTGACCTACTCTGAGTGACAATATTGGCTTTGAATCTCATTTTGTAGTTGAATGGTGTAGTTACCAGGAAAATCAACCACTCATAAGACAGTACCAATGGGAAATGTATCTCTGCATATTCTAAAATGGTTGTCTTGCCATTGAGCCACATGGACATGTTGGACATATTTCCATGTCTTTTCGACGAAGTCCTTCATGAAGTCACATATGTGTAACTAGGAAGTCACCAATTGTATCATTTTTCTTTCCCTCCCTCCATCAATATCATATGTGACTTATTTAAAGCTTAGCGACTCATCCAATTCTTACTCATCGCTTACATCGATTCACTTGATCAATGTAGGGGTGTGTCTGTCATGATAATAACCATACTAATTATGATATCTACAACATGTGTTACGAATTATGTTTATTCAAACATACCAAGGCTTTCATTTATGGAAAGATATTTAGCCCAAGTTAAGTGCACTATGTATTGTCCCAAATCTCTCATACATTTATGTGTGTTTAATGTCGATAAATTGTTTAATATAGGGTTCACGGTCCCTAAATACCCTTCTCAATTTTAGTACTTATTTTTGGTTGGAATAAGGCCTAGTGTTATCATGCCAAAAGTCATGTACTAGTCCCTTAACTTCTCCAATTAACTTCATGTCAAAATGAGGTAGCCTACCAGTGAAGGCCCACAAATATGTTAGCCCACCTGTGTCGAGGCTATCTCATTTATGATAATACTTTCTAAGGGTTTTGATATTGCATTTCATCAGATGGGAGGTTTGTTGGAGTAAACCATGTTTTCTTGTGATCTTTCTAACAATTTATTGTGATAAGACATGTCTGTCTACATTGCGCTATTTAGAACGAGTTTTATTACCAATTCTTTGAATAGCATATACAATTTTTATAACAATATGATGACTTGTTTCTAAACTTTTGGATATTTTAATGCCTACAATTATCCTAACAACAATCAAACTTCTATATTTTAACAAAGCCAAAAATAATTGACAGTTAGCGACATCATATTTTGGTTCAAACTATTCTTTTATGATTCTATAAGAATGATAACAAATAGTACGGTTAGGTAACTTACCTTTAAGTGATGCTAGACTACTTTCATCCACCTGAATGCATTTAGGAGTTCTTCGTTGCACACAACTCAATCTAAGTAGGGATGATGAACTCCTATTCTGACACTCTTGACCTCTATGTTGTGGAGTTAACAATGTCGCAGTTCTTTCCCCTTCAATGACCGAGGGATCAAATATGGGAGGAGAATGGAAAAATTTGTCTTCATATTACAAAAGAAGACACATCTAACAATTCCAATTACAATTGGACAAATATGTCTGGGTATTACACAAGAAGACAAAAGTAACAATTCCAATTCCAATTAGACAAATTTGTCTTGGTATTACACAACTAACAATTCCAATTAAACTAATTTGTCTTGGTATTACACAAGAAGACAAAACTAACAATTCCAATTGGACAAATTTGTCTTGATATTACACAATAAGACACAACCAACAATTCCAATTGGACAAATTTGTCTTCCAATTCTGAGAAGACACAACCAACAATTCCGATTCCACTTGGAAAAATTGTCTTCAAATTCTTCCCACAATTATTTTGCAATAACACATAATTGTCTATGAATTAAAAAACAAGACACACAAAAAAAAAACTCATTTGTTCCTGCTATTTTTGCTTGCATATGTCAAGCTTGAGATGGATGAGGTAGAGGAGTGTACTTGGCACATAAAAATTCCCAGCACGAATGTGCACGCATTCTTCTTGGGCATGCATGAGCACACAATTACAAGGATTTCAAATCAAAAAAGCATGTGAGTGCTCTTAATGCAATAAATATAACATTTTTTATAGACAAAACATCTTTATGAATAAATATGTATAGGGGTTTGGGGACAACTAGGACCTAAGGGCTTATGATTGAAAGTGTTTTGAAGCATAGAGAAATGGTTAGAACACCAAGTTGTGGGTGATGTGGGTGCAAGCATTGTGGGGCATTTAACAAGAGGTATATGCATAGTGCACTTAGGGATCTATTGTGGAGGGGGTTAAGGGTTGAGTATAGGTTATTACTAGGATTAAATGGAGATAGGGGGGTCTAGGTCAAGCTCTAGGTCATGGTATAGGTCATGGTCATGGTATAGGTCCAGGTCATGGTCTAAGTATAGCTCTAGCTCTAGGTCATGGTCTAGGTCATGGTCTAGATCTGGGTCTAGGTCTATCTTATGATTTTTGGATCATGTTGTCATTGTTGGATCAAAATAACAAAGCAAGGAAGAAATCAAGAATACATTTTTGGGACACCAAAGCAAAGGTATGAAAGTAATTTTCATGGGCATTGTTATTCATGTAATCGATATGGTCACAAAGCTTTTGAATGTAGATCTTATGAAGGAAGATATAATGGAAGATTCTATAACACCACAAGGTGTTGGAGATGTGATCAAACAGGACATATTTATGTTCACTGTAACTCTATGAGATGCTACATCTATAGTGGATTTGGTCACAAATCCCAGGAGTGTTGGAACACAAGAAGAAAGTCCATGATGAGGACTTCACATAGCATGGATAGAAGAAGGAATGAAGTAAGAAAGGGAGACATCTTTGAAAATATGGATACTTAGAGCTCAAGGTCTAAAGAGAAGGGTCATCTACAGAATTGTCTGAAGAAGACAGAGAAGCCAGACCAGAATGAAAGATTGAAGGGAAGTTCAAATGTGTCATTTACTAAGGCACACACAGGTAACAGTGGTGACAATTTCATGCCCACGCATTCTAACCTTGAATAGGTCGCGTACACACGCACTCAGTTGTGCAGTAGGCCGCATGTCTATTGTAAAGCCTTGGGGAAAAGGCAATGCACATGGCTTGGAGTTTGATGTGATGGTATAACTCTATACTGCAGAGTCTGACATTGTTTATTGTAGGTTCTGACACTGTTTGTTGCAGGTTTTCATGGTTCTAAGTTAGATCATGCAAGGTTATGATGTAAAATAAATCTTGGGTGCATGGCACTAACTCATGAGTATGGTTTGATGTTGATCTGTTGGAGTACATGGCTGGTACTTTTTGAATTTTCATTGATATACCTTATGATGTATTATTGGAAGCATATGGTATTGTTGAATATCATGGTGCATGCGTTTTTCATGTGGATGGGCTACACATTGAGACATGTAGATTGATAGTCATGTTGTACATCATTGGGGAATCTTAGCTTATTGATGCATGGTTGATATACTTGCTTGGTGCAAGTAATGATGTATGATGATACACTCATGGATGGTATTTGTTTAGCATATTGATAGATGCACATTGTTTGGCATGCTGGTAGATGCACATGTTGGCATATTGGTAGATGCACATGTTGGCATATGGTGGATACATTTCATGGATGATATCTTTTGGCACATTGTTGATGTACATGATTGATGTACATGGGCGTTGTGCATGGTGGGCACATTTTGGTCCATAATGTACTTGGTGGATATATTGTTCATGATTCTCTACTTCATTGATGACATATCTTTTGTTTCATGATGTATGGTATGGCACAAGTTTGATGCATGAATAGGTCCAAGGATCGTCATATGGTAGCATATTGTTCATCTTGTAGAGAAGATAGGGTGAGGCATACCCTTAGGGGGAGTCATTCTTCTTCCCATGATTCTAGGAGGAGATATTTATCAAATACGTACCGAGAAAAGAGACCTATATTTTAAGAAAGAGCACAAAAGCATAATTCTAGCGGGAGCAATGGTCACAAGGGGAGTCTGTTCAGCATTACATCAGAGTGATATCCCTTGTTCAAAAGGGGAGATATTATTCAGAGTAAGTTCAATGGCATTCAGACAGGGGGAGCAGCCCCAAGATGAGAATGGCCCTTTGCCATTGATGTCAAAGGGGGAGAGTTAATCACATTGATGTGATTGATGATTATTGATGGGGAGAGATAGTCACATTGACTATTGATGTAGAGCATGTCATATCTACATGTTGACATCAATAATTGGTAATTGATGTTGACATCAATGTTGGTATTGCCATCAATGCCAAAGGGGTAGATTGTTGGATCATGTTGTCATTGATGCGAATGGTTTGATTGACTGATGTTAAGTGATCGATTGATGTCAAAGGATTGATTGATTGATGATTGATGTAATATAATATGTATTGTCCTTGATGAGAATGCATAGATGAAGATGGATCAATGAGTTGTCATTGATACATGATGAAGATGGATCGATGTGGTTTCATTGGTA
>ML796180.1:0-13051 GCA_009831015.1 Picea engelmannii
AAGAAATATACAACTTATAGAAATAATATGTTGAGGTGCTGAAAGAAAGGGTAACTTCATTACATATGTGTATTTTACAAGAGTATACAAAAGTGAATTCAACAATGTCCATATTCCTAAGAAGTCAAGGATGGGGGTTTGTAATACATGTGATTTTTAAAGAATGGATAAAACAAAAGGGGTAGAAATGAGGTGTGTCTTTACGTAACTTTTTTAATAATTGAATAGTTATCCATTATAGAAACTGGTTATCAATTTCATTTTATGTTAATTTTAAATTCCATTATTAAAACACTTCAAATAAAAACACAATCAACAATCACATACACAATAGAAGTTGTAAAAACATTGAAATAAATGTTATGATGCTTCAGATAAATATCTAGGTTTGATAATTGATGATATTGTTACGAGGAAAATCACTCTAAGGCATGGGGTAAACCACAATAGACGGAATGACACGCAAAAATAAACTCTAATCCCAAGTATGCTATATAAATGAAATGCTAACAGTACAATATCAAGAGCCTACCTCGTCCGAATGTTTGATGAAGACCACCATTGAGCACACAACTCAAAGCTTTATACCTGCAACTTATCCTCAACAACCAAGATGCATAAGCATATGGTGATAATATATAATGTTGCATACAAAATAACATAATCCATTAAAATTCATGAAAAATACGCCCATGGAATAACAATTCAAATATTTGCAAGATATCAATTGGATGAGAAAATAGTATTTCTATTAAAAATGATCAACATAAGTGTATAAGTGACAAAATTATGTAACGACACACATCGGAACCGAGAAACTAAGTCCCTCCAGTTGGGCCTCCACCACTTCAATCCTCCACCAAAGGAAAGCTCATATAAAGGAGACAATGAGGTTCTCCATAAAAGAAGGAAGAGCTTCGGGGATGAACAATGTGTTCAGACTTTCAAGGATAAAGGGATGCAGACTCAATGTGAAGTGAAATTTCTCCAGAGTATCTTTGCTCTGAACAGTTGAATTCTCTCCTCCCACGGTTTGGATATGACTCAATTTATATCCTTCAAATGGAACTGAAGGGCCGAGTTGGAACATTTCCAGTATATGGAAGGTCAAGGATCATGGATCTCGTGACATGACATGGAAAGATGACACAATTTTCAATTTTGGGCACCAAACCTGATGTACGTGGGTTGTAATGGTGCAACTTACGTATATGTATGCTGTCTAACTAGTAGGGCACGTATATGTGGAAAAATATGATTTTTTGGCTCTGGAAGGTACAACAAGGGACTTCAAGTCTACATAGGGAAATGGAAAGGCCATCTAAGAAATTTGCATGGGGTGAGGCAAAACTTTCTATAACAGATATGGTTAAGGAAAAGACACATTTTCCACATTTTGTCTATACACTAAAGAATTTAGAGGAGGAATATTTTATTCAATTTCACTTAGTTGGTTGTATGGTTTTTAATAGTCAAGTGTTTGAAAGGTTTTATTTCATATTTCCAAATATTCACAATGATGCAGATATGATCATGACCATAATTCGTCACATGCTTACTCATTAGTTTGATATTCTTCCTCAAGTTATGTATCTACAATGGGACAACATTAGCTGCAAAAAAAGAAGAAGAAGTTGTGTATGGATATCTAAGCATGCCTATTGAATTAAGAATTTTCTAGAAGGTAAAAGTTGGTTTCATTCTTGTTGGGCACATACATGACCATATTAATCAAATGTTTATCCATTTTGTAGGAAGAATATTGTGAGCTTGTCATCATGAATTGAAATTATTAAGAAAGCATACTATCCATAGCCTATTTTCACACTTTGTAAGAAACTATTGACATGTGAAGACTTATTCAAGGATTAGTTGGTGCAGAAAAATGTGTTGAACAACCAAATGACATTGGTTTATAGTATCAATTATGTATCAAAAATATTGATAGGAAAACACTTATATGGGGAAATCAATACTCAACTAATGCAAAATGGGGGATTTCATTAAGTTTAGCATTTTCTAAGTTCATCCCAGATTGTTAAATGTATGCATATAAATTATTGTTATTGCAATCAACTATTAAAATCCATAATGTAAGGAAGACATAATAAATATTTTTACATTATTTTGAATGCTTAAAGGAAATAAGAAAATCTAACTCATTGTTGCTGATTATGTTTTGTGAGTCTTTTGTCAATGATCAAAGTGACATAATTTCAAGTTCAACAAATGGAATGTATTCATGAAGGCTCCATTTAGTTGGTCACATAGTACACTAGATGAACATGAGAAAAAAATGTTGTTGAACAACATGACCTTCGAGGTGTTATTAAATCTTCACAACTACAAGCAAGAGAAATATATATTGGGTATACAAGATTGCGTGCACATCATGAAGCCATGGAATATTTTTATAGGGGCTTAGTACAAGATATTAAGGAGGGTTGTATGATTGTTGCTATAACAAATGAAAATCCATGTAGTTATCTTCTCTATATTGAAAAATTTATGAAGGTCAATAAAGAAAATGAAGAAGTTATAGCAATTGAAGTACAATGGAATGCAACAAATACACACCCAAATAATGGTGTGTACAAGCTAGGGATGGTAATCGATAAATGGAAAGGGAAAATGGAAGGGTAAAAATATGACTGGTCTTATCTTAAAATTAGAAGATGTTGATATACTTATTTATGACTTCCATTTGACAAAGAAAGACACTCTTTGCTCCAAGAATATGAAGATTATCAAGAGGTCGTTGGCACAAGAAATACTTGAAAGATGGGATTCTGGTGAACCTTGTTGTAGATCTAGAAGGCTTCTAGCCTATGAAATGTTGGACATATATGAAGACTTAGACATTTCACTCATTGATAATGGAGAGGAATATGGGTCATCTACATCTTCATCCAATCATTCATATGAATATAATGCATATTTTGAAAATGTCTCAAAATCGATGAATGAGTCTTCATAATTGTTTCAAACATTTTATATATTTTTTGTTAATGTGATGTTTGTATGGTAACTCTAAATGAGTGTTTGATTCTACATATGATATCCCATGGAGTTATGAAGCAATTCTATGTATCTTAGATTATAGGATTTGACTGCGAATGATATAACCCAATTTCTTAGCTTATCTATCTTGAATATGGATAACCCAACAATATTTCTTATGAAATAATTTGCGTTGACTTCAATGCAATTTGTAAAGATTTTTTGTTATTATTAATGAGTAAATAAAATATTTGTAAGTAATGATGAGTTTTAAATCATGGTTTGCTATTGTCATGACATTATTTATTATTTATAATTTGGTTGAAAAATGTTATTGAAAAGATATTTGAAAAACTATATAGTGATACTGATGGTATGACTATATTAAAATAGTTTTAAATATATCAAAATTTTAACTTTAAAGGAGTGTTCGTTTTAAGGTTGATTTTATGGTTTTATTTGCCACAATATCAATTTTGTATGCCATGGTTTTAAAAATGTTGTAATTTTAACATCGAAAAAAATGACTCTACTAGTAGTAACACTTTCCAATTTGGGGATTGGTTTCAATATTTTTTTGGTTGCAACATTATTGGTTGTTAAGGTTGTGGTTTCACACAAGTTATAATTTTAACCCCCCTCCCCGCCAACAAAAAGAAAAAATTACATTATTGATCCGAATTATTTTGAGCACGAAATGAGAGAGGAGATATAATAAAGAAATATACCGAGATATTACGAGAGATCCAATAATGTGACAGATATATATCAGATGTATATAACAAGAGACACAAATATACAATAATACACTATTTCTAGTAATGAGAAAAATGTACAAAACTGTAGAAATACAGAGTGAAAGACTCGCTACAATGGTGGCACCTTATCTCTGAGAAGAGATGTGATGGCTACACTCATTCGGAAGAAGATGATTGTTACAATGAGGCTCCAAAGGCCTTTTTAACATAAAGAAAATCCAAAACCCTAACCCCAGAAGATGAAAAACCAACAGTTTTGCGGACCTTGTTTTGGGTAGTTTGGTGTATCAACTTCCTGGGGGCATAACTTTGACATACGATCTCTGTTTTGGGTGCACGATAGCTCGCTGGAAAGGTATCGATGAGGAGATTTAGTTAGGGGGATAAATCAAACCCTTTGGCTATCATTGAGGTTCCCGATCACGAAAATGTGTGGTTTAGGTCCTCAAAATGGCCCCAGAAGTTTGGGACTACTAAAAATAGTAAATTGCCAGAAAATTGTTTTGAGCTAGTTGGAATAGGTGGGTGGCCAATAATATCCACTTGGATAAATAATACCTCTTTATGAATAAATGGTCTCCATTGTGTTGAGTTCCCGGGAGAGAGGGGAAAGAGTTTGCTGAATATGAATCTTGGTAAGCTGTTTTCCTTGCTGGAGAAGTTGCACTTCTTAGCTTATTGAAGACTGTCACGAACTTGTTGCTAGAGGAGTTGAATATATTAAACTAACCTATTGTATCTTGGCTTGATTGGGTAGTGTGTAGGAACCATTCTAGATGAAGAAACAATATCTTCTTTCTCTTCTTCAATCTTCTTCTGTTGGATATAAAGGTCTTGGGCCAAGGCTGCAATGGTTGCAATGTCGTTCTATTCACCTTTTGAACATATTGTGAAGAGACTGAATTTTGCAGTATGAGAGATCACCTTGCGACATTATTTTTATGGGAGAATAGTTGGAACTACCTTTGGTATCTTGTAGAAATGACCCCCTAGAGTAACAATGACACTACGAGGTCGAGACTCATAAATAAAATGGCGCTTCCACATATATGGTTGTCCCAAAAGAACATCACAAACATCTAGCAATGAAACATTACATAATAACTCATACTTGAAGGTTTGGATTCTGTATGACAATCGAGACTGCTGGCTGACACAAAGATCTCATCCCTGGTGAAGCCACCCGATGTTGTATGGTTGCGGGTGTGATGTTGTTGATAATACCAACTATTTGACGACCTCTGCTGAGATGAGTTTCTTCTGGCTTCCTCTATCAACAATAAAATGTAGTGGGGTCCCTTTCACCCACATATGTGAATGAAAAAGGTGCTCCCCCTCTCCAGGATCTGATGGTTCTTCTAGTGGAATTGTTGTGGTCGTGACAATAACAGTGGGGTTTGCGTCAGGTTTCTTCTTCCATTATTTTTTGAATCAGATTATGAATCAGGGTTGAACTCCTTTTCTTTGATCTTGACCACCAATGATTTTTTTGAGAGACATTCATCAATGTTGTGCCAAGGTATTTTTTGGAAATCACACCACTTTCCAATGTCCTTCTTCATCTTTCCATTACCCTTCTTTTCCTGTGGCTTGGACTGGTTTTCTCGAGGATGGTTGTTAGGGTCGTCTTTACCATACTTTGTTTGTTGTGGATTTTCAGACCCAAACTCCCATTTGTTTTGGTGCTTACATTTCTGTTGTATTTTGACAACATATCGAGAGATAGCTCCCAGTGATGAGATCTCTAGGAAATCCATTTCGGTTTGGATGTACCTATGCAGAGCCCTGCGATATTTTAGAACCAGATGTCACTCGAAGTCTTTGATACCTATCTTGGTGTGCAAGGTATGGAAAGTATTTGTGAACTCCGACACTGCTTGGCCCCTCTCTTTCAACAGTGTGGTCCATCTCATGTATTGGTCATCATAGTTACCAACATGGTAATATTGTTCCTTGATCGCATCCACAAAAAACTCCCAAGTGGGCTTGGCCGCATATATTCCAAACTCCTCTGTGGAACTTTTATCCTAGTAAGTTTCCCACCAATGTTTGACATGGGGGAGAGCCTTAAGGAGTGTGAAGGTGATATTTTCCCTGTCAGAAAAATTGTGAACAAAGAAATAACCTTCTAGCAGATTTAACCATTTTTCTAGGGCATTTGCATCCATTTGATCTTCAAATACGAGAATATCAAAATTAAATTGTACCTTGAAAGGAGAGGTGCCTCCAAAGTGGCCACTTTATGAATATTTTCTTACTGTTATCAGTAGGTGTTGAAATATGTGGGAAAAATTCTCCATCATTTCGTCCCTGTTTCGCGTGAGAGCTTGCTCAAAAAACATATTAATAGAATCTTTTGCTTCATCGTTTTTCTTTTCTTCTGCCATGGAGGGTTTCTTGGGCATGCGAGAGTGATTTTCCTCAAGAGAGACAAGTTTGAGACCCAACTTTATATACTCCGACCTCGTCGGGGACATGTACTGAAAAATTATCAAGAGCATCCTGCTCTGATACCACTGATCCAGATTATTTTGAGCATGAAATGAGAGCGGAGATATAATAAATAAATACACCGACATATTGAAAGAGATACAATAATATAAAAATGATATATCAGATGTATATAACAAGAGGAACATATATATAGTAATACACAATTTCTATTAATGAGCAAAATGTACAAAACTGTAGAAATACAGAGTGAAAGACTCGCTAGAATGGTGGCAACTTATCTCTGAGAAGAGATGTGACGACTAAGCTCATTCACAAGAATATGATTGTTACAATGAGGATCCAAAGGCCTTTGTAACATAAATAAATTCCAAAACCCTAACCCCGAAAGATGAAAATCCAAAAATTTTGTGGACCCTGTTTTGGGTAGTTTGGTGTATCAACTTCCCGGGGGCGTAACTTTGGCATACAATCTTTGTTTGGGGCGCACAATAGCTCGTTGTAAAGGTATTGATGGTGAGATTCATTGAGTGGGATCAATCAGATACTTTGGCTATTATTAACGTTCATGATCATGAAAAAATGTCGTTTAGGCCCTCAAAATGGCCCCAAAAGTTTGGGACTGCTAAAAATAGTAAATTGCCAGAAATCTGTTTTGAGCCAGTTGGAATAGGTGGGTGGCCACCGATATCCACCTGGATCAATTATTGTTAGCACAATTTTTCAATTTGAAGATTGATTTTAAGGTTGTTGTTTAGCAACATTATGAGTTTTAAGGCTATGATTATAAAAGGTTGTAATTTTAACCCCCCTAGAATAGTACTACTAATATTACCACTTTTTGATTCGATGAATGATTTTGAGGTTTTTAACGCAAAAATATTGATTTTTAAGGCTAGATTTTGTTCTTTAAGGTTCTAATTGTTATCAAGTTAGTATTGTTTTGAAATCAAAATAAATATTCTATCAACTTTTTGAAAAAATAGAAGAATATTCATTTTTTACTAGTATAAATACAACAAACATATCACAAAATCAAACACAAATTGAGGGAATAAAATGTATATATTTATATTATATTCTTAAAAAAATACAAAGTTTTCATTATATGCACCCTCTTCAATGTGGATGAGCTTACAAATTGAGGGAATAAAATGCATATATTTATATTATCTTTCCTTAAAAAAATACAAATTCTTCATTGTATGCACCCTCTTCAATATGGATGAGCTTAAATATAAGAGGACATCAAAATTTAAGAGAGTTTTCACAAAATTCCCTAAGGTCTTTTATAAAAAATACTCAAAGTTTATAGAGTTCCATGGATGATATCATTAAAACTCTTCATGAAAAAATCTTTGCAAAGACAAGATTTTTTTTTGAAAGATGAGGTGAGATCTCACCTAAATCTATGGCTTCTAATTATAATTTGTGGACAAAAAGAAGAAGAATCTTTCATAAATCGGGGAACTTGAATAAGGTAAATCCAAGGTAACATATGGAAAACAATGAAAGAAGAAGGGGAGTTTTTAGAAACACAGAGTTGAGCAAAGAATAAAAGGGCATAGCTTATAAGCTCTTAAAGGTAACTATTAGATTATTTTTTCTTTAGAACATGTTCTCTTATTTAATAATGAACTAAATAAGTAAGTCGGGTGATTGATATCGATCATTGTCACATCTCAAGGTAGGAAATATTCCAAGGTTCTTGGTATCCACAAGTATACATTCATGTCATATGGGTTGTGATGTGTCACATTAGAGTAAATTTGGGTCTTATAAGAACAAATATAGTTAATGAGTTGAAATTCAAAAACCAATAGAAACTCAAGAAATTGTGTCAACGATAATTGTTGAGTTGGAACTATATAAGTCAAACATGATTATGTGTCATATTTTTATTTAGCAATAGTGAACTACATATAAATCTTACATTAGTTAAGATTTTGGTAAGATCATCTCAAAATATGGTAAATGTTTTTGAAATACTAAATATAGAGTATTTTATATTGTCACTACTTTGAATACTTTTGAAAATAAATTTCACATTATTTCAAACCATCATGAAATCATTTCGAAATATGTCAAAAGTAGTATATTCTAAAAAGGTAATTAATTATGAATTATTCTAAATAAAATATTATGTAAATCTACATATTTTGGCACTATATCATTTATTATGTGCATAAGTATTTAAAATTATTATTATTATTATTATTCACTCTTAATTCTATATTAAACCAACTTGGGAACTATTATTAATGAGGCAATATAGATTAACTTTCACTATATAACACCTTTAACTTAGTGTGATGTGGCATATGCTTTTGCTATTTTAATATTTTCCTTAGGAGGCCCATTTTAGACCCAAATTTACTTTAATCTTGCAAAGTCAATGCTTCAACACTCTTTGGTTTTCTTTCTCTAATTTTATTTTCAGTTGAATGTGGTGTGGGTTCCTTTGTTGAGGAAAATGGGATGGTATACAATGCTACTTCATTTTATTCATCAGATTCCTCATCTTTTAATGGCGCAATAATATATGGGTTGTCAACTTGTGTTTCTTTTGGTACTTGAAATAAAATGTTCCACTGCCTTGACAACTCCTGAAAGATTTAGTTAATGTCAAGATAATAGTCTAATTATTCAAGTTCTCGTATTGCTCCCTACTTGTATTAAATATTTGTGAATCCCAACCCTAATTGTATATGCACATTGGGGGGAAAAGAATTCCATACTAGTTTTCATACTCTCTATTAGTTGCAAGTTGCTTTGACACACTTGAGCCATTCACTAAACATATGCTGAAGGGAATATTTGACCATGGTTCCTCTCCATACTAAGGCAAGGAATTGGTAGTTCCACGTGGTAATTGCATTTCTCATGGTAAATATAGGCTCTCCTACTAGGAAAATAGTTTCCATGGCTATGTAGATGAACAAACAAGGATATGTGATGCCCTCATTGTTCTCCTTACATTCATCATAGTTTGTCTTCAAAATATTGGGTAAGTGATTAACCAATTATACATTGTTCCATTTTCAACTATGCCTCCAATCATTCCCAACATCCTTAGTATCATGTTGGATTCATACCTAAACTAGTCAGGAGGAGGGAAACAATTGTACATGCCTATTTAATTTATTTTTTGTGACTTAATTAATGACTAAGCTCTTGGAGTTCTTAGCATTTGTCACACCTATAAAATTTACTATCCATTCCTTAGTGCTTGCTATTTTTAGAATTGCCTGGACCTTATCTAATAGGCTTGTGATCCTTCTTATGAGATTTGTATTTATTTCTATGGGCTCATCTAGCCAAATCTTACCTACACAATATTGACTAATGCTAAACTATGTTGCTTCTTCCTTTAGACATCCAAATCCTCTCACTTGGGGTGCTCCCAAGTAGTTTACGATCCTTTATTTCTCTTATTAGGATGTCTCTTCCACTGGCCACCTTTAACTTCTCATTTTCGAAATATTAACCAATGCATATTCTATTCTATCTATGCAACGTTTGAATCTCTAATTCTTTGTAGTTTGTGTTCGACTTCGTCGGGTACCTTTTATCAAGTTTCTTCTTTTTTCTTGGCATGCCTTGATTTCTTGGCCTTTTTCAAGATAACGATGGACCCTCTCACTCTCTTTGTCATTTATATTGAATCCTCAACTTCTTCACTTTCTTCTACTACACTTTGCACCGTGTTATTTCTCCTTAATATTTTTGTGAGCAAATCGCTAAAATTATTTCCAATTGTCGGTCTCATTTCCTTCCATATATTTATAGGCATGCCTCTTCCCTCATTAAATTTTGTCTTGGTATCTATGTGACCATCATTTCATCAAAACGAGTGACCATTAATGTCAATTAAGTCAATGTTTATGCTTTGTTTTTATTTTCTCACACTTTCAATTGTCATGTCCTTTTTTATGGGACTGTCGAGTGACTTTCTTTTTATCTTCCTAGTTCAATCTTGGTCTATCAATTGAATTCTATATTTGAAATAATTTTTCTTGTCTATTTCCTCTATGTGTATCATCCTCTTTCTTGATTTGATTTATTTCATTTTTTATTGTTGCCATTTGTGTCTAATTTCTCTACCTTGGCTCATTATTTCCTTACTATCGAATGAATTCTCACTCTCTGCACCCACTCATCTTGTTTATTGTCCAATGAACTTATCTATTTCCTCTCTTTGTTGACTCCATTTTTGTTGTGTTGGGTTCTTTCTATGAAATTCGTCTTTGTGTTGTTTGTCCCAATCAACTATAATTGTATTTCCCTTTTTTTTACTGGCATTTTTGTAGTAGTTAGGGTTCATAGTTTAAGCAACCACTCTAAAAATAGTTACCTAGTCTTTTCCCTAATCAACTAGGTTATTTAAATTTTCTTTGATTTTTTTTGGAGAGTTTTACAACCTTTTTCCCGATTCTTTTAATATCAAAAGTGGCACATTTTGAGTCTAGCATGATTGATTATTTTCTTCTACAATTTTCTTTGGAGCGTATTTAGTTGTACAACTTCATTGGCTCTTATATCCTCAATTCTATAAGGTTCAAGTTAAAATGTTTCTAGTTTTTCCAATTTTGAGTCTGGCACCGTTGCTTATTTTCTTTAACACTTTTATTTGGAGTGTATTTAGTTATTCAACTTAATTCAATTCTATAAGGTTCAAGTTAAAATGTTTCCAATTGTTTTAGCTACCCCTTCATTTTATATTGTAAAGGAGAACTGAGTCTCCATTCACAAACTCTCTTATTTTCAAATCACTGTCATACCTTGTTTTCTTCTTGATCCATAAACTGTCGTGGATATTCCACTAGAACAATTCATCACAACATATCTGATAAACAAAATTGAAATATACACTATAAAGGCTAAATTCCTTTAGATTGCAAAATCTTTAGTTACTAATTTTTTTCTTATGCATGAAATAGATAAAATGCGAAAAAAAAAGAGAATAATAAAATACAATCACACACTGTCACAAATAACACAAATATTTTCTCTGGAAAAACCTTATGGGAGAAAACCCATCTAGAAGGTGGGGTTTCTCTTTTCTGTTTTCTTTGGTATGTAAATGATGCAAGTACAAAGGAGAAGACACTCTCTATGGATTTATCTGAGACCTGTGGCATGTTAGGTTGCTACAAAACATTAACCCTTTCTGTTATGCTCCCTAATTTCCCGCCCCTTGTTACTCTGCTCTGCCATGGAACATACCTTTGTAAGTTGACAACTGTCTTCCCAACACCAAAATGTAATGCAATCTTACAGGTGTGAGCCTCTCTGATAAGATGCAATCATTCACCTTTAGGGACATAGATCTTGTCGAGCTTGTAGAGTAAACCATTTTGGAAATGTTAGTCAATCTTTTTGTCACCTTATTATATATGAATTTGGCCCTGTAGCTGCTGAAAACCCTCCTTGAAGTTTGTTGGCAGCCAAATATTCATGTCAATTTTATCATGAAAAATGTCATCTTCATAGGATAAATTTCTTGTAGTTGCCTCCTTCTCCTTGCAAAGATTTCTATCATCTTCTATTTTTGAAAAGATTCATTGGCCTTGTTGTGTGTAAGAGTTTTTTGTTTTTAATCTATCGTTTGTTTTGTTTAATTTCATGACTGAAAGCATGGAATTATAAAAAAAAATTGGCTTGAGTAATCATCATACAATTTGTGATTTCTTGGTTCTTTTGCTAATGGGATTACACCTAAGAGCATTTGTATTTTTATAGATCTTGAAATTTACAAGTCTATATTCTTTATTTGTTGATCCATTATCATCACACTTGATTCATACACTTTGGGAGATATGACTTAATCGATTTTATTTTTGATTATGTGATTTTTACATTTGATATATGCTTGATTGCATAGAACCTTGGGTTAAATTCGAATTATGAATCTTTCTCTTACCAGTCGTATCACAATATTATCACTCTGGTACAGGACTGACGTACTTACATTCCACATCACCCTTTTTTCCTGCATAACCAAGACTCACATTCATTGTTGAAGGAGACCTCTTACCACTGTTTGTGTGTTGGAGAACACAACCCACCCTTCGCTACTCTTGTTGATGTATCGTAACCAAATGACTTTGAGGTTTTTCAAACCCGTAATTGTACACCCGAGACATGTTTTTGCGGGAGGATTTATGAGAAAACAGTAGACAATTTGGAGAAATCGTCAGAAACCTATTTCCGAAATGGGCTCATTTACTGTCTACGTGGGAAGTTTCTTCAGAAACTACATCGTTTTAGACATATGTCTCATTCTTTAGAGGGAAATATCTCAGAATTTCCGTTTCGGTTGAGGTAAGCGTTTTTTTTTTTCTCAGAGATTCACCGGTTGATGATTTTTCTAGGGTTCAAGCTAAATATGTCTTTCTATCAGTTTATGAGCCTGCCTAAAATGTCTAAGCGTTATCAGAAACAAAGTTTGAACCCTCTGTCTAGCCTTTTCCACCATGGGATTATTCGAATTCTGTTGTTGTCACATCTAGCTTAGATTGGGGATACTTGGGAAGATTTCCTGTGTAGAAACCATTTCACCCTACGCGAGAACACTGTATAATCGACTCTCCTTTCCAATACAAACCCCAGTCCTTGTTGTTACATGTATGAACTAACTGAGAGGGGGGGGTGAATCAGTTAGTGTAGATTATTAACAATTTACTCACAATTTTAACCTTGAATCATGAATCTTAGTGGCAGTGAGTCTTTACTGTGAATTCCAGAGTTAAAAACATAAAGCAGATAGTATAAAGAACAACAATCACACACAACATTCATTCACAAGTATGAGACACAGATTTTTCAAGAGGAAACCCAAC
>ML796180.1:22104-72698 GCA_009831015.1 Picea engelmannii
AAAATGAAGGGGTAGCTAAAACAATTGGAAACATTTTAACTTGAACCTTATAGAATTGAATTAAGTTGAATAACTAAATACACTCCAAATAAAAGTGTTAAAGAAAATAAGCAACGGTGCCAGACTCAAAATTGGAAAAACTAGAAACATTTTAACTTGAACCTTATAGAATTGAGGATATAAGAGCCAATGAAGTTGTACAACTAAATACGCTCCAAAGAAAATTGTAGAAGAAAATAATCAATCATGCTAGACTCAAAATGTGCCACTTTTGATATTAAAAGAATCGGGAAAAAGGTTGTAAAACTCTCCAAAAAAAATCAAAGAAAATTTAAATAACCTAGTTGATTAGGGAAAAGACTAGGTAACTATTTTTAGAGTGGTTGCTTAAACTATGAACCCTAACTACTACAAAAATGCCAGTAAAAAAAAGGGAAATACAATTATAGTTGATTGGGACAAACAACACAAAGACGAATTTCATAGAAAGAACCCAACACAACAAAAATGGAGTCAACAAAGAGAGGAAATAGATAAGTTCATTGGACAATAAACAAGATGAGTGGGTGCAGAGAGTGAGAATTCATTCGATAGTAAGGAAATAATGAGCCAAGGTAGAGAAATTAGACACAAATGGCAACAATAAAAAATGAAATAAATCAAATCAAGAAAGAGGATGATACACATAGAGGAAATAGACAAGAAAAATTATTTCAAATATAGAATTCAATTGATAGACCAAGATTGAACTAGGAAGATAAAAAGAAAGTCACTCGACAGTCCCATAAAAAAGGACATGACAATTGAAAGTGTGAGAAAATAAAAACAAAGCATAAACATTGACTTAATTGACATTAATGGTCACTCGTTTTGATGAAATGATGGTCACATAGATACCAAGACAAAATTTAATGAGGGAAGAGGCATGCCTATAAATATATGGAAGGAAATGAGACCGACAATTGGAAATAATTTTAGCGATTTGCTCACAAAAATATTAAGGAGAAATAACACGGTGCAAAGTGTAGTAGAAGAAAGTGAAGAAGTTGAGGATTCAATATAAATGACAAAGAGAGTGAGAGGGTCCATCGTTATCTTGAAAAAGGCCAAGAAATCAAGGCATGCCAAGAAAAAAGAAGAAACTTGATAAAAGGTACCCGACGAAGTCGAACACAAACTACAAAGAATTAGAGATTCAAACGTTGCATAGATAGAATAGAATATGCATTGGTTAATATTTCGAAAATGAGAAGTTAAAGGTGGCCAGTGGAAGAGACATCCTAATAAGAGAAATAAAGGATCGTAAACTACTTGGGAGCACCCCAAGTGAGAGGATTTGGATGTCTAAAGGAAGAAGCAACATAGTTTAGCATTAGTCAATATTGTGTAGGTAAGATTTGGCTAGATGAGCCCATAGAAATAAATACAAATCTCATAAGAAGGATCACAAGCCTATTAGATAAGGTCCAGGCAATTCTAAAAATAGCAAGCACTAAGGAATGGATAGTAAATTTTATAGGTGTGACAAATGCTAAGAACTCCAAGAGCTTAGTCATTAATTAAGTCACAAAAAATAAATTAAATAGGCATGTACAATTGTTTCCCTCCTCCTGACTAGTTTAGGTATGAATCCAACATGATACTAAGGATGTTGGGAATGATTGGAGGCATAGTTGAAAATGGAACAATGTATAATTGGTTAATCACTTACCCAATATTTTGAAGACAAACTATGATGAATGTAAGGAGAACAATGAGGGCATCACATATCCTTGTTTGTTCATCTACATAGCCATGGAAACTATTTTCCTAGTAGGAGAGCCTATATTTACCATGAGAAATGCAATTACCACGTGGAACTACCAATTCCTTGCCTTAGTATGGAGAGGAACCATGGTCAAATATTCCCTTCAGCATATGTTTAGTGAATGGCTCAAGTGTGTCAAAGCAACTTGCAACTAATAGAGAGTATGAAAACTAGTATGGAATTCTTTTCCCCCCAATGTGCATATACAATTAGGGTTGGGATTCACAAATATTTAATACAAGTAGGGAGCAATACGAGAACTTGAATAATTAGACTATTATCTTGACATTAACTAAATCTTTCAGGAGTTGTCAAGGCAGTGGAACATTTTATTTCAAGTACCAAAAGAAACACAAGTTGACAACCCATATATTATTGCGCCATTAAAAGATGAGGAATCTGATGAATAAAATGAAGTAGCATTGTATACCATCCCATTTTCCTCAACAAAGGAACCCACACCACATTCAACTGAAAATAAAATTAGAGAAAGAAAACCAAAGAGTGTTGAAGCATTGACTTTGCAAGATTAAAGTAAATTTGGGTCTAAAATGGGCCTCCTAAGGAAAATATTAAAATAGCAAAAGCATATGCCACATCACACTAAGTTAAAGGTGTTATATAGTGAAAGTTAATCTATATTGCCTCATTAATAATAGTTCCCAAGTTGGTTTAATATAGAATTAAGAGTGAATAATAATAATAATAATAATTTTAAATACTTATGCACATAATAAATGATATAGTGCCAAAATATGTAGATTTACATAATATTTTATTTAGAATAATTCATAATTAATTACCTTTTTAGAATATACTACTTTTGACATATTTCGAAATGATTTCATGATGGTTTGAAATAATGTGAAATTTATTTTCAAAAGTATTCAAAGTAGTGACAATATAAAATACTCTATATTTAGTATTTCAAAAACATTTACCATATTTTGAGATGATCTTACCAAAATCTTAACTAATGTAAGATTTATATGTAGTTCACTATTGCTAAATAAAAATATGACACATAATCATGTTTGACTTATATAGTTCCAACTCAACAATTATCGTTGACACAATTTCTTGAGTTTCTATTGGTTTTTGAATTTCAACTCATTAACTATATTTGTTCTTATAAGACCCAAATTTACTCTAATGTGACACATCACAACCCATATGACATGAATGTATACTTGTGGATACCAAGAACCTTGGAATATTTCCTACCTTGAGATGTGACAATGATCGATATCAATCACCCGACTTACTTATTTAGTTCATTATTAAATAAGAGAACATGTTCTAAAGAAAAAATAATCTAATAGTTACCTTTAAGAGCTTATAAGCTATGCCCTTTTATTCTTTGCTCAACTCTGTGTTTCTAAAAACTCCCCTTCTTCTTTCATTGTTTTCCATATGTTACCTTGGATTTACCTTATTCAAGTTCCCCGATTTATGAAAGATTCTTCTTCTTTTTGTCCACAAATTATAATTAGAAGCCATAGATTTAGGTGAGATCTCACCTCATCTTTCAAAAAAAAATCTTGTCTTTGCAAAGATTTTTTCATGAAGAGTTTTAATGATATCATCCATGGAACTCTATAAACTTTGAGTATTTTTTATAAAAGACCTTAGGGAATTTTGTGAAAACTCTCTTAAATTTTGATGTCCTCTTATATTTAAGCTCATCCATATTGAAGAGGGTGCATACAATGAAGAATTTGTATTTTTTTAAGGAAAGATAATATAAATATATGCATTTTATTCCCTCAATTTGTAAGCTCATCCACATTGAAGAGGGTGCATATAATGAAAACTTTGTATTTTTTTAAGAATATAATATAAATATATACATTTTATTCCCTCAATTTGTGTTTGATTTTGTGATATGTTTGTTGTATTTATACTAGTAAAAAATGAATATTCTTCTATTTTTTCAAAAAGTTGATAGAATATTTATTTTGATTTCAAAACAATACTAACTTGATAACAATTAGAACCTTAAAGAACAAAATCTAGCCTTAAAAATCAATATTTTTGCGTTAAAAACCTCAAAATCATTCATCGAATCAAAAAGTGGTAATATTAGTAGTACTATTCTAGGGGGGTTAAAATTACAACCTTTTATAATCATAGCCTTAAAACTCATAATGTTGCTAAACAACAACCTTAAAATCAATCTTCAAATTGAAAAATTGTGCTAACAATAATTGATCCAGGTGGATATCGGTGGCCACCCACCTATTCCAACTGGCTCAAAACAGATTTCTGGCAATTTACTATTTTTAGCAGTCCCAAACTTTTGGGGCCATTTTGAGGGCCTAAACGACATTTTTTCATGATCATGAACGTTAATAATAGCCAAAGTATCTGATTGATCCCACTCAATGAATCTCACCATCAATACCTTTACAACGAGCTATTGTGCGCCCCAAACAAAGATTGTATGCCAAAGTTACGCCCCCGGGAAGTTGATACACCAAACTACCCAAAACAGGGTCCACAAAATTTTTGGATTTTCATCTTTCGGGGTTAGGGTTTTGGAATTTATTTATGTTACAAAGGCCTTTGGATCCTCATTGTAACAATCATATTCTTGTGAATGAGCTTAGTCGTCACATCTCTTCTCAGAGATAAGTTGCCACCATTCTAGCGAGTCTTTCACTCTGTATTTCTACAGTTTTGTACATTTTGCTCATTAATAGAAATTGTGTATTACTATATATATGTTCCTCTTGTTATATACATCTGATATATCATTTTTATATTATTGTATCTCTTTCAATATGTCGGTGTATTTATTTATTATATCTCCGCTCTCATTTCATGCTCAAAATAATCTGGATCAGTGGTATCAGAGCAGGATGCTCTTGATAATTTTTCAGTACATGTCCCCGACGAGGTCGGAGTATATAAAGTTGGGTCTCAAACTTGTCTCTCTTGAGGAAAATCACTCTCGCATGCCCAAGAAACCCTCCATGGCAGAAGAAAAGAAAAACGATGAAGCAAAAGATTCTATTAATATGTTTTTTGAGCAAGCTCTCACGCGAAACAGGGACGAAATGATGGAGAATTTTTCCCACATATTTCAACACCTACTGATAACAGTAAGAAAATATTCATAAAGTGGCCACTTTGGAGGCACCTCTCCTTTCAAGGTACAATTTAATTTTGATATTCTCGTATTTGAAGATCAAATGGATGCAAATGCCCTAGAAAAATGGTTAAATCTGCTAGAAGGTTATTTCTTTGTTCACAATTTTTCTGACAGGGAAAATATCACCTTCACACTCCTTAAGGCTCTCCCCCATGTCAAACATTGGTGGGAAACTTACTAGGATAAAAGTTCCACAGAGGAGTTTGGAATATATGCGGCCAAGCCCACTTGGGAGTTTTTTGTGGATGCGATCAAGGAACAATATTACCATGTTGGTAACTATGATGACCAATACATGAGATGGACCACACTGTTGAAAGAGAGGGGCCAAGCAGTGTCGGAGTTCACAAATACTTTCCATACCTTGCACACCAAGATAGGTATCAAAGACTTCGAGTGACATCTGGTTCTAAAATATCGCAGGGCTCTGCATAGGTACATCCAAACCGAAATGGATTTCCTAGAGATCTCATCACTGGGAGCTATCTCTCGATATGTTGTCAAAATACAACAGAAATGTAAGCACCAAAACAAATGGGAGTTTGGGTCTGAAAATCCACAACAAACAAAGTATGGTAAAGACGACCCTAACAACCATCCTCGAGAAAACCAGTCCAAGCCACAGGAAAAGAAGGGTAATGGAAAGATGAAGAAGGACATTGGAAAGTGGTGTGATTTCCAAAAAATACCTTGGCACAACATTGATGAATGTCTCTCAAAAAAATCATTGGTGGTCAAGATCAAAGAAAAGGAGTTCAACCCTGATTCATAATCTGATTCAAAAAATAATGGAAGAAGAAACCTGACGCAAACCCCACTGTTATTGTCACGACCACAACAATTCCACTAGAAGAACCATCAGATCCTGGAGAGGGGGAGCACCTTTTTCATTCACATATGTGGGTGAAAGGGACCCCACTACATTTTATTGTTGATAGAGGAAGCCAGAAGAAACTCATCTCAGCAGAGGTCGTCAAATAGTTGGTATTATCAACAACATCACACCCGCAACCATACAACATCGGGTGGCTTCACCAGGGATGAGATCTTTGTGTCAGCCAGCAGTCTCGATTGTCATACAGAATCCAAACCTTCAAGTATGAGTTATTATGTAATGTTTCATTGCTAGATGTTTGTGATGTTCTTTTGGGACAACCATATATGTGGAAGCGCCATTTTATTTATGAGTCTCGACCTCGTAGTGTCATTGTTACTCTAGGGGGTCATTTCTACAAGATACCAAAGGTAGTTCCAACTATTCTCCCATAAAAATAATGTCGCAAGGTGATCTCTCATACTGCAAAATTCAGTCTCTTCACAATATGTTCAAAAGGTGAATAGAACGACATTGCAACCATTGCAGCCTTGGCCCAAGACCTTTATATCCAACAGAAGAAGATTGAAGAAGAGAAAGAAGATATTGTTTCTTCATCTAGAATGGTTCCTACACACTACCCAATCAAGCCAAGATACAATAGGTTAGTTTAATATATTCAACTCCTCTAGCAACAAGTTCGTGACAGTCTTCAATAAGCTAAGAAGTGCAACTTCTCCAGCAAGGAAAACAGCTTACCAAGATTCATATTCAGCAAACTCTTTCCCCTCTCTCCCGGGAACTCAACACAATGGAGACCATTTATTCATAAAGAGGTATTATTTATCCAAGTGGATATTATTGGCCACCCACCTATTCCAACTAGCTCAAAACAATTTTCTGGCAATTTACTATTTTTAGTAGTCCCAAACTTCTGGGGCCATTTTGAGGACCTAAACCACACATTTTCGTGATCGGGAACCTCAATGATAGCCAAAGGGTTTGATTTATCCCCCTAACTAAATCTCCTCATCGATACCTTTCCAGCGAGCTATCGTGCACCCAAAACAGAGATCGTATGTCAAAGTTATGCCCCCAGGAAGTTGATACACCAAACTACCCAAAACAAGGTCCGCAAAACTGTTGGTTTTTCATCTTCTGGGGTTAGGGTTTTGGATTTTCTTTATGTTAAAAAGGCCTTTGGAGCCTCATTGTAACAATCATCTTCTTCCGAATGAGTGTAGCCATCACATCTCTTCTCAGAGATAAGGTGCCACCATTGTAGCGAGTCTTTCACTCTGTATTTCTACAGTTTTGTACATTTTTCTCATTACTAGAAATAGTGTATTATTGTATATTTGTGTCTCTTGTTATATACATCTGATATATATCTGTCACATTATTGGATCTCTCGTAATATCTCGGTATATTTCTTTATTATATCTCCTCTCTCATTTCGTGCTCAAAATAATTCGGATCAATAATGTAATTTTTTCTTTTTGTTGGCGGGGAGGGGGGTTAAAATTATAACTTGTGTGAAACCACAACCTTAACAACCAATAATGTTGCAACCAAAAAAATATTGAAACCAATCCCCAAATTGGAAAGTGTTACTACTAGTAGAGTCATTTTTTTCGATGTTAAAATTACAACATTTTTAAAACCATGGCATACAAAATTGATATTGTGGCAAATAAAACCATAAAATCAACCTTAAAACGAACACTCCTTTAAAGTTAAAATTTTGATATATTTAAAACTATTTTAATATAGTCATACCATCAGTATCACTATATAGTTTTTCAAATATCTTTTCAATAACATTTTTCAACCAAATTATAAATAATAAATAATGTCATGACAATAGCAAACCATGATTTAAAACTCATCATTACTTACAAATATTTTATTTACTCATTAATAATAACAAAAAATCTTTACAAATTGCATTGAAGTCAACGCAAATTATTTCATAAGAAATATTGTTGGGTTATCCATATTCAAGATAGATAAGCTAAGAAATTGGGTTATATCATTCGCAGTCAAATCCTATAATCTAAGATACATAGAATTGCTTCATAACTCCATGGGATATCATATGTAGAATCAAACACTCATTTAGAGTTACCATACAAACATCACATTAACAAAAAATATATAAAATGTTTGAAACAATTATGAAGACTCATTCATCGATTTTGAGACATTTTCAAAATATGCATTATATTCATATGAATGATTGGATGAAGATGTAGATGACCCATATTCCTCTCCATTATCAATGAGTGAAATGTCTAAGTCTTCATATATGTCCAACATTTCATAGGCTAGAAGCCTTCTAGATCTACAACAAGGTTCACCAGAATCCCATCTTTCAAGTATTTCTTGTGCCAACGACCTCTTGATAATCTTCATATTCTTGGAGCAAAGAGTGTCTTTCTTTGTCAAATGGAAGTCATAAATAAGTATATCAACATCTTCTAATTTTAAGATAAGACCAGTCATATTTTTACCCTTCCATTTTCCCTTTCCATTTATCGATTACCATCCCTAGCTTGTACACACCATTATTTGGGTGTGTATTTGTTGCATTCCATTGTACTTCAATTGCTATAACTTCTTCATTTTCTTTATTGACCTTCATAAATTTTTCAATATAGAGAAGATAACTACATGGATTTTCATTTGTTATAGCAACAATCATACAACCCTCCTTAATATCTTGTACTAAGCCCCTATAAAAATATTCCATGGCTTCATGATGTGCACGCAATCTTGTATACCCAATATATATTTCTCTTGCTTGTAGTTGTGAAGATTTAATAACACCTCGAAGGTCATGTTGTTCAACAACATTTTTTTCTCATGTTCATCTAGTGTACTATGTGACCAACTAAATGGAGCCTTCATGAATACATTCCATTTGTTGAACTTGAAATTATGTCACTTTGATCATTGACAAAAGACTCACAAAACATAATCAGCAACAATGAGTTAGATTTTCTTATTTCCTTTAAGCATTCAAAATAATGTAAAAATATTTATTATGTCTTCCTTACATTATGGATTTTAATAGTTGATTGCAATAACAATAATTTATATGCATACATTTAACAATCTGGGATGAACTTAGAAAATGCTAAACTTAATGAAATCCCCCATTTTGCATTAGTTGAGTATTGATTTCCCCATATAAGTGTTTTCCTATCAATATTTTTGATACATAATTGATACTATAAACCAATGTCATTTGGTTGTTCAACACATTTTTCTGCACCAACTAATCCTTGAATAAGTCTTCACATGTCAATAGTTTCTTACAAAGTGTGAAAATAGGCTATGGATAGTATGCTTTCTTAATAATTTCAATTCATGATGACAAGCTCACAATATTCTTCCTACAAAATGGATAAACATTTGATTAATATGGTCATGTATGTGCCCAACAAGAATGAAACCAACTTTTACCTTCTAGAAAATTCTTAATTCAATAGGCATGCTTAGATATCCATACACAACTTCTTCTTCTTTTTTTGCAGCTAATGTTGTCCCATTGTAGATACATAACTTGAGGAAGAATATCAAACTAATGAGTAAGCATGTGACGAATTATGGTCATGATCATATCTGCATCATTGTGAATATTTGGAAATATGAAATAAAACCTTTCAAACACTTGACTATTAAAAACCATACAACCAACTAAGTGAAATTGAATAAAATATTCCTCCTCTAAATTCTTTAGTGTATAGACAAAATGTGGAAAATGTGTCTTTTCCTTAACCATATCTGTTATAGAAAGTTTTGCCTCACCCCATGCAAATTTCTTAGATGGCCTTTCCATTTCCCTATGTAGACTTGAAGTCCCTTGTTGTACCTTCCAGAGCCAAAAAATCATATTTTTCCACATATACGTGCCCTACTAGTTAGACAGCATACATATACGTAAGTTGCACCATTACAACCCACGTACATCAGGTTTGGTGCCCAAAATTGAAAATTGTGTCATCTTTCCATGTCATGTCACGAGATCCATGATCCTTGACCTTCCATATACTGGAAATGTTCCAACTCGGCCCTTCAGTTCCATTTGAAGGATATAAATTGAGTCATATCCAAACCGTGGGAGGAGAGAATTCAACTGTTCAGAGCAAAGATACTCTGGAGAAATTTCACTTCACATTGAGTCTGCATCCCTTTATCCTTGAAAGTCTGAACACATTGTTCATCCCCGAAGCTCTTCCTTCTTTTATGGAGAACCTCATTGTCTCCTTTATATGAGCTTTCCTTTGGTGGAGGATTGAAGTGGTGGAGGCCCAACTGGAGGGACTTAGTTTCTCGGTTCCGATGTGTGTCGTTACATAATTTTGTCACTTATACACTTATGTTGATCATTTTTAATAGAAATACTATTTTCTCATCCAATTGATATCTTGCAAATATTTGAATTGTTATTCCATGGGCGTATTTTTCATGAATTTTAATGGATTATGTTATTTTGTATGCAACATTATATATTATCACCATATGCTTATGCATCTTGGTTGTTGAGGATAAGTTGCAGGTATAAAGCTTTGAGTTGTGTGCTCAATGGTGGTCTTCATCAAACATTCGGACGAGGTAGGCTCTTGATATTGTACTGTTAGCATTTCATTTATATAGCATACTTGGGATTAGAGTTTATTTTTGCGTGTCATTCCGTCTATTGTGGTTTACCCCATGCCTTAGAGTGATTTTCCTCGTAACAATATCATCAATTATCAAACCTAGATATTTATCTGAAGCATCATAACATTTATTTCAATGTTTTTACAACTTCTATTGTGTATGTGATTGTTGATTGTGTTTTTATTTGAAGTGTTTTAATAATGGAATTTAAAATTAACATAAAATGAAATTGATAACCAGTTTCTATAATGGATAACTATTCAATTATTAAAAAAGTTACGTAAAGACACACCTCATTTCTACCCCTTTTGTTTTATCCATTCTTTAAAAATCACATGTATTACAAACCCCCATCCTTGACTTCTTAGGAATATGGACATTGTTGAATTCACTTTTGTATACTCTTGTAAAATACACATATGTAATGAAGTTACCCTTTCTTTCAGCACCTCAACATATTATTTCTATAAGTTGTATATTTCTTGCCTTGTGAAATTATCTATAATATGCAATGCATCTCTATCTTGCATGCACTCTCCACGCTTGAGAAAAATGTCACACATTCATGATATTGTAGTGTTTGACAATGGCCCATTGTCTCGTCAAATTTAATGTACTCTTGAAAAAAATTTAAAATATTTTTATATTCATGTTTGAATTTTGATAGATGAAGATTACTAATTGAGTGATTCTTTTGAATGCATTTCTACATAATAACACATTTGCAATAGAATGCTCATAACCTACCAATGTAAATATCGTGCACCCCATTAAATATGTGTTTTTCATGTTTTTGCTCAGATAAATATGTGTTCATTTTCTCTAAGGCATACTCGTAATAAATTCCTTTCAAACATTCATTCTGACAACATTTTCTCAAAATTAAATTAGTGATAGGACTTCAACTCATAAATAATTATTTCCTTAACCTTGTATAACTAATAAAAAGGTCTAGTCCTACTCTTGGTATTAGTCATGGATGTGGGGCTTCTTATTATTGTCCCCATTGTGTTTTTGGGAATAGCATCATCCTTGATAGAAGGAATATCCTAAACACTAGGAGGAATATGAACATTGATATCATTGTACTCAACATTACTATGAAACTCAACAAGAGAACAACCACCACCTCAAATTGTTGCACTTTAATAACTTAGAACTTGATCTTCATTCCTAGATCCATCATTATCCTCATTTTCAATCCCATCAATAAGTGAAATATCAAATTTAATAAGACAATGATCACAATATTCACCAGTGTCACTAGATCCAGCATTAAATTCTTCACTTGAAGCCTGAAAATCATTATGTTCTTCAACACAATTGATGCCATTAAATTTCCCTCTTGGAGGAAATCTTCATCCTTATCGGTGCCTTAAATTCCCCAGTTGGAGGAAAATATTCATCTTCGTCATCAATGATGCCTTTAAATTCCCTACTTAGAGGAAAATTATCATCATCATCATTATCAGTGCTTTTAAATTTCCCACTTAGAGGAAGGCCTTCATCATCATCGTAATCATCATTGGTGTGTTTAAATAGCCCATTTGGGAAAAAAACATTTATCATTATTTAGCTACTTTAAATTCCTCATTGTGGGGGGGGGAGGGGGGGATATTCATCATTATTAAGATTATGAATGTTGATGATTGTAGCTCGAACATGAACTTCTGCACGAGTTTTGTGTCAAACATGCATGAAGTCGCCCGAAGTCCTTTCTATTTTCTAATTCACTTTAATTAAAGATGATTATTAAAGTGAATCGACTTTTATATTGAGTTAATTAATGTCTAATAAAATGTAAAATATTTACATTAGTGAATTACATGAATCTCGGCCATTGATTTGGACTTGATATCAATGGTCAATATCATTGAGAGATTAGGGTTATGGAGGCTTAGACATCAATGGTTATTTTAGAGTGGATCAAAACTCAATGTTAAAAAAGGAAGGGAAAGACACAAAGAGCAAAGAATAAATGTTTCTTTGACACAGAGTGACTCATAGTGTGTTGAGATACACAGAGAGAAAAGAAAGAATTTTGCTTAGTTCAAAGGAGGAGAGAACAAGTAATAGAAACAAGTGGAAGAACAACCCAACAACCAGAAATTCATGCAGGTCGTACTATCCAACAGGGAGGCAGAGGCCATGTGATTTCTAGGGACATACAACCGTGGACAAGTTGTATAGTATAATATATGAGTTGGGACTCTTATCCCCATTTTTTGGTATAACTAAGTATATTATGTCTCAAGGCCCTCAGGTTGCAGATATGGAGTGTCGAGAGACTACATGACTAGCAGTATCCTTTTGCACATACGGAGACCCTTCTCACCACTACAAAAAGAGTAGATTTTCACATGGCATCCACCACACCATCTAGATTTGGAGAGGAAATGGGCCTTTCTCCATGAGGTACAAGTCAGGTATTATGGTGAGTGTCATTTCAATATTTGAGGCAATTGAGTATGTTGTATCTTAGACTCATTTAGATTTCATGACATATGCTTGGACATTATGCCTTTTTCCCTGTTTCACCTTGGTGGTTGACATTTTTCCCTAGTAAGTGGTCTTCCTTGGGAATGGGTTTGATACTAGGAACTCCCTTGAAGAGCCATTGTACCATTCCCGACCATACTTACCACTTTCCATCACTATTTCCTCTCATTTCCTTATCTCTTGGTATTTTAGGGTGTATTGACCCAAGAAGGGATTGTTCATCATTCTATGGGAAGAAGGGGATGAAGTCCCATAGGGATTGTTGTTGGGAAAAAGATAAAATCCTACTTATAAACCTTCCATATTCTTTTCCCAGGGATCCCCCAAGAAAGAAATGAAATGCTTACTTGTAAGAAAAGGGGGACCCACACGAATAACGACTAAGAATGATTAAAGGGTTAGTTGGAGGATAGGAGGTCTCATCACGAGATGGCCTATCATGTTCATAGATATCTAGTGATATGAAATTACCATCATCTGGTCACCAAGCCAGGGTAATGGCTCTCAGTTCCATGGCTTAGAGAAAGGGGGTCTCTTCACGAGCCATCCTTCTCATTTCCACTAGGTGTTTTTGAGTGACATTGTCATTATCTGGACACCACATCGGGACAGTGGCCTTCAACTTGTCCTTAAAATATGAAAGAAACAAAGGATGGAAAAAATATGGGATTGGAAAAATTATATTGCAAACGAAGGTGCCACACACCCTCTACAAAGACACCCATGAATGACACACTACAACCCATTGTATGTCATGAACCCCATGCCCATTGAGTCTTGACCCTTAACCGCTTGATCCACTTTGCATGGATTAGATAGGGACCTCTTGGAAACACCTCTTGACCTAGGGCAAGATCTACTCAATAGGACACCTCGTCAACCCTCCCATATCCAAGCTTGGAAAGTCGCATAATGTCTTTGAGAACTTAATTGTTTGACAGGGTAATATTTGATGCACATGCTTAGGTGGATTTTTTATTGACTTGATTTACTTATCATGATGTTTTGACTTGAGATCCTTGGAGAGCATGCTTATATTTATTTGTAGGACCTAGTTGGTGGACAGTTTTGAAGGAACAATCCTAGCTTGGGATTCCATGGGGCTTGAATTCCACAGGTTGGATGTTAAGGACATGAATGTCAGATGAGAGAGATGAAACTTCGGAGGCCTAAAATACATGGTGGATGACCTAACCTATCCCTCACATGCCAAAAAAATTTCCTAAGAGAGGAAAAATGCCACCCTTAGAGGAATGGCGTCATCTAGAGGAGATAGGGTTTGGTGATGAGGTTGATATGCATTAGCACAAGGAAGTTTTGAGAAGAATTTGGATTTGACCATGAAGAAAGTGACTTGGATGCTTAACATGTGGTTTTGGGAATCCTAACTACACTCCTCCAACACCAACGACTTGATTCTAGTGCCAAAACATCCCCTAAAGGAGTGATGTCACATTAAATTAGGGTTTATTTTTGTGTAAAAGTAAATTTTAAGTGAATTGTTTAATATTATTTTGTAAAAGGGGAAAGATTAGGGTTGTTGACCCTAAGTATTTTGGTTTACTCTAATAATATGTGAACAAACTATTTTGGAGACATTTTGTATAAATAGAAATCATAAGATCTCATTTCATAACATAACTCTCCCATTGTGAGAAGTACATGGCTGAAATTTTCTCTACTCTTGGTGATTTTGGTGTTTCTCTCTTGTGGAATGTCTTATGGTGAATTTATATTGATGATTGGATGCAGAGGAATGATGTGCACCCCCGTAAAGGCTTTCTCTCTTGAATCTTGGATGAATGTTGCATGGTAACTAGGGTTTTTTCTCTCATTTCTTGGATTAGGTAAGGAAAAATATGCATATGCTATTTTTTTTTGCTTAATTTAGTTATTGTTGGTGGAAACCCTAGGGAGTAATATGCTAGATACACACTCCATTATTGCCTCATCTCTTTGTTAAAGGTTTTAAGTCTTTCTTTTTTGTGAGGGTTGCTAGGAGGAACATGAGTGTGTATACCCTCCTAGATTTACCCTAAGTTTGGTTGGCATGCCATAGGGAGTAAGCGATTTTACACCCCTAAGGTCTTTTTTTAATCTAACTTTTCCTTTAAAGACTCCATTAACCAATTTTAAAGGCACTAATCTGAAGTATTCTTTCATTGGAGAAGCAAAATATTGCATTGGGAAACGTGATTTCTTGTCGTGTTAACTTTTTGCAACTTGGGTTGTGTTCCTCGTTCTTAGAGAACCTCTCAGCCACTAGGGCATCCCAATAAAAGGGGTAGTTCTTTTTTTTGTTACAAATTTTCATCTTCAGACATTAGGGATGCATAAACCCTAATCTAATTGCTTGAATAACTCTCTAATCAACCGTTGGAATTTGCCCAAAGTTTGCACACTTTTTGGAAACATTTTGAGGGGTTTTAGTGGTTGATTTTCTTGTTGTAATAATTTGATTGTTACAGCCATAAGTCTGATATATATTTCTGAAGAAATTGTTTACAAAATCCTTATCTTTCATGCTACTATCTTGGTCTTTAATCTTGAGTTTTTCTAGTATTTAGCTAGTTTATCTCTTGTATATTTCACTTGATTTCTATAAATTATTTAGCAGCTTATTGTGCCATTTCATTATTGATATATATCCTTGCTAACAACTTCTATTAGGGACAACAATATTAACTTTCTTGTCCAATTGGTTATATTGCATCATATGCTTGTTTTTCTTGTGTCTCGGGCAGGTACTTCACTATCGGCAGGTCACTAAACATATTTGGAAACCCTTGAACCTTCCCAAGACCCTCATACCATTTATAATTGACCTCTAGGGACATTCTCTTCATCGTAATCATTTTCCATCTCATTCCCCCCAGGGTCACTGGGATTCCCCCCTTGAGGTGACTACCTCACCTCTAAAGTGATGGGACACCTTCCAAAGGTGGAAGTGGGTAGGTTCCCTCTTATTTGTCAATAATTGGTGGTTGGGTTAGGATTTTCCCAACCTACAACTTGTGCGATAGCATTTTTGCGTCGTTGTCGTGAAGGATTTTGAATCCTCTTTGGAAACCTAATGACACTTTGGCAAGTTATCCCAAAGCCTTTATCCCTTAGATTTCATGGTGACTCCACCCAAGGGATTTTCTCTTTCCACCTTTCTTGATGATCTCATCTTGAAGCTCATCTGGCGACTCCACCCCCTAGAACCCTTCCTCTTCCAAACCTTTTCCCCCTGGGAGGTTCAATATTTTTAAGGTTTGTTATCGCACAATTTGTACTTGCCCAAAAATCCAAAGGCAAGTGAAAAATAAATTGGTGTAACATGAGGTTTTCCTATCACTGTTACCTAAATAAGACACCTCTTTCTCTTTAGGGGTGAAAACCCAAGGGAGACGTCCCAGGTGACCTGGGGGTTTGAGAAGGCAAAGGTAATAGTATCAAGAAAATTTATTCCCCTCTCACAAGTCACATTGATCGGAAAGTCCCAAAGGCTTGATAAGATGAAGAAAATATTTGTTTGAGTATACATGTCCATAACAAGACAACAAGAAAACACTATTTGCAAGTAACAATTGATATTAGTGCTTCTTAAAACCTTGGACTTTCAATAAAATCAATGAGTTGATATACAAGATGAATCAAATGGAAATTTATAACAGCAATGTATATATAATTATAGTTTCACAATTATGCCTTAAACAAGCTTTAATAAAGACCCAAAATGATAACCTAGAATTGTCAATATGCTAGCATTTGTCAAAAGCAAAGAAGGCAATGTAAAATCAACTTTAACACTTGCTTCTAGGAGCTTTTACTGCTGTAATATATGGTTGTAGCTTACTTTTGTAACAGCATCAATAATGCTAGTAATTTAGTCTAATCTAGGGTTAGGAATGGTTAGCAAAGAGCTTGAAGTAGATAGTTTGAGGGTTGTTTTCATCAATCAATCAAATTCAAGGTATAAACTAGTGCCTTTAGGGTTAATGGAGTCACTTTTGCAGCAACAATATTGAAGGAAATAAATGATAGTAAGTGAACTAAAGACAAGAGGGAGGATGGTTGAGGTGTTGGTAACCCAAGGCCTCAATGATCCAAAACTCTAGAAGAAAAACGACTACTAGGAAGTAGGTAACCCTAGGACCTAGCAGTTTTCCTTCTTCTTTAGCTCAAGATTGAGATAAATAAAAGCTTAATGAAGCAATGGTGTTAGAGTGCTACAAAGGTAGGGCTCCAACATTTTCTACAATGGAGGTGTCTTCTATAAAAATCAAGAAGGTGGATAACTATTGAGAGAAGGACAATAACATGTGCTTATTGTCCTAGGGTTTCACAGTAGCAATTTCATAATCTTAGTAAATGGAAAGTAAAAGATACCATAACAATTCAAAGAAAGAAGAATTGTAGATTTTCACTTACATATACCAAGAATAATCTAGTAACATGCCCTAGTTGAAGACTTTCCACCATGGAAATGCCAAAAATCACCAAATAAATCTCCCTCCAATAGTTGTGCACCACTTAGTTAAGCCAATAAGCCTTAAAAGAGGCTGAATTTCATACCTCACACTTGTGTGAGTGAGATATGATGAAAAATACAAGGGATGTTTCCCTTATTTATACAATTCAAATGACCTTTAATTACAAATTTGGTTAGAAAACATCAACATGGCCAGTTACATCAAAAATCTATTTTTTTACATAAAATTGACAAATTAAACCCTAAAATGTGCAGAAGAGGTGACGGCATACCCTTCTAGGGTGACGTTGGGCCTCATAAGTGAGACGTTGGCCTCCATGAGAAAAACGTTAGGCCTTCCAAGGCCTCTGGATCATGCCACACATGCCACTTGGCACACAGCTGCCTCCATCATGTCCATCTGACGTTGGTGACATCAAGGGTCACAAGGGTGACGTCATGGGCCTCCCAAGGCCAACATTCAGGGGGGAAGGGAAGACCCCCGAGGTCCAGGCCTACCAAGGTGTCTCTGGTGGAACGTCCTTCTTTCTCTCTGGTGCAGGCCTTTGGTATATGTCTGCCCCTAGTTGGGGTATCAGCATCCATCTGGTGGGGTTTTATCCCTATGGAGGTTCGAGCTAATCATCTCCCCATATGTACATTTTCATTGGGTGTGGTCCTGTAGCAACAACAAATATTCCCTCCATGGGCTCATAAGTCATAGGGATCATAGCAATGTCAATCACATATAATAATCAAGTTACCCAAACATGTGCATAAAACCCCCTTTTTCCTAGACAAGTGCTCAAAGACATTATGTTATTCTACAATCCAGGTGTGGAGAGGATTCCAGGATGTCCTATTGAGAAAATTCTCCTTAGGTGTGGGGTGTTCCTAGGTGAATATCAATCTAGTTCATGTAGGTGCATGAGATGGTGCGGGGGATGTTTGGGCAAGGGGTGCAGTGATGACAGGGAAATGTAGGTCTTACCTGTGGGTTCCTCTGAAGAGGGTGACTTGCACCTTGTCATGGATGCAATTGTTTACTATCCCATTCAATTCCTTTTTACTTTTTATCTTGTTTCTTTTTCTTTCAAGAGAATAGTTGGGGGACATTGCCGTGGCGTGGTGACCAGTAGTGACAGTGTTACCCACAAACATTTCCATGAGATGAGAAGGTTGGCTTGTGATGAGACCCCCTTTCTCTTGGATATTCCACCAATATCCACTACCCTAGCATGGTGACTAGATGAATAGTAGTGTCATACCACTACATGCCCATGGACCTAATAGGCTAGCTTGTGATGAGACCCCCTTTCCACAAACTAGGTATTGAGTTTTATCCTTTTTATGGGTCCCCTCTTTTCTTGTTGAGAAGCCTTTTATTTCTTTCTCAAGGATCCATGGGTGAAGCATCTCAAGGTTTGATCTTTGGCTTTTAAATTTTTCCAGCTAATTTTACCCTCTATGCCTTTAGCCCCTTCTTCCCACAAGGCCAGGTACAACCCTTACTAGCTTGGCAAACCCAATGCATGAATCAATGTATGGGATAGATGAGAGGGAAGATGATTAAAAGAGATAAGTATGGAAGGAATGGACGAAGAACTTTCATAAACCCACCTAGTGGCAACTCACTCCTAAGGGAACCAACTTGCTAGGGCATTCTATCATCCCCACGGGTATGGACAAGTTAAAAGGCATAATTTCCAAGAAAACATCATGAAGAAAAAGAGAATTAAATGCACATATTCAAATTCCTTAAGAATCAGAGTGACACATACCATGATACCTGGACTCATTACCTCATGGAGAAAGACCCACTGCTACTTTAGAACTGGGATGATGGCATGGATGATGTTGTTGTTGACAGAATGGAGGCACTGAAGAAGAAGGATGGGCCCTCCAGAGCCAAGCTCAACTCAATATGGCTCTTGGTACTCCATGTCTAGGACATGTGGGCCTCGATACATAACCTCCTTAGTTATCCCTAGGATAGGGGATAACATCTAGCTCTAATTCAGGGAAATGTGCTCACCATAGAGCCCATGAGAACCTCAACATATCTGGTATGACCTGTAACCTGCTAGATCTCAACAGAAGCGATCGGTAATCACTTGGGGTGGTGATATAACCCCTGGATCATATATGATAAAATAAAATACAAGTAAGGAATCATATGTACAAATGAAAATACAACTAATCTAGCATGCAATGCAGATCGTATATATAATGAATGCAAAATGCCTACCTACTTACCTCTAATTACCTGTTGGTTGAATGTTAGGTGTAGTCAAATAGCCAGTGAAACCATCCTAGCAATGTCTCATAATTCATGCCTCTGTGCTTCATCATGAACCAAAACAATGACAAGCTAAGCACAAAAATAACATGAGTTAGAAAATGTATCACATCATCGTAAATCATAGAGTCTAGCTCATGGAGGAGGGAGGGAGGGACAAAATCATGCCAAGTCCGACTTCTAGGAAAATAATTAATCCATCTCAGAAAGGGATAGTGAAAAATCAAAGGATCAGAATGCTGATTTAAAGAGTCTGAAGGTTGGTTACCTTGGATATCATTACATCCTGAAGTCTGGGAAAGGACTAATAAAAATCTAGAGAACGATTGGCAAATTTCTAAGGGAAATTTGAAAGAGTGACATAATAAACTTCTTTTCAAAGTATTCAACCTACCCTTGAATTCTAAAAGAAGGCTTTGTCCTGGAAAAAACTCAATACAAGGGACAGGTTTCCCAACTACACCCTTAGTGACACAGCGAGGTAAAGTAAAAGGGGGTTGGATAACCTGGTCACAAGTACCATGGGTTGGACAAGCAATTTCCTCACCTCTATCAAGATCTGAGCACAACAGTGGTTGATAATATTATTCATAGAGTAAATCCAAGTGCTCAAAAGGATACTCATCAAAATATTTGAGGTATGACCGAAAATCATCAAGAGGACATAGAACTAGGTCACCCTTGGAGATATTTGTAACTATATCATTTCCTCGTTGCAAAATGTTAAAATTTTTAGTAACCTCGTACGATAGTTGCAAAGGAAACTTTTGGAAATGTCCCTCAATGTCATAAATAGGACCCCCATCATATCCCATTACATCCCATTTACGCTTTTCAATATGTATGAATTCATCAATATTATCAACAAAGTCATCATCTTCATCATAACATGAAGAGGTTAAAACATCCAAGACTTCTTCACTTTCCACATCATAAGATAAAGAATCATTAAAAATTTGGAAATGGAAATAACTCATCGTGCTTACTTCTTCTTATGCAGGAGCTTCAAGGATTTGGATAACTTCATCAAATGGAAGACTTGCTTCTACATATTCAACTTTATAATATAGAGGATCTAGATTGTCCAAGGGTTCCATTTCTTCTTCATTCTCTGAATCATAGAATAAGGTATTATGAAAAAATTGAAAAGGAAAATGACTAAACTTGTCCTCTTCTTCTTGTGTGGGAAAAATGGGATTTTGGATGGCTACATCAGAGGGAGGAGCACACATCAATGATTCATCATTGTGTTTGATATCTTCAGGCTCTTGTTCTTCAACCACGTCTTCATCATCCTTGGAAGAAGAATGAGTAATCCCTTTCTTTTCCTCATGGGATTGGAAGACCTCATTATGATCCTTCTCCTCAACCTCTTGTCAGTTGATGATTTGTTCACCTTCTTCTTGGAAATTATCAGTAAAGGTCTCAAGGGAAACTAATCTCTCCAAACTAGTAGCATCTGGGGTAAAGAGGTGTCCTTCCTTGGATAGGGAGATATTTGCCTCAATCTCTAAATTCATGTTATGAGCTTCATGGAGCATTTTTGGGTCCTTTTTACTGAGGGGAAACCCTAAATGTACTAAGAGTGCATTGGTATAGAGATAAATGAGTTACTTGTATTAAGGATGATGGCTCCGAAGAATTTTAAATAGCGGGTTCTCAAACCTATCCTGGAATTTTTTGATAGTGTCATTCTCAATTTGCTTTAGTAGCATTGGTATGTTTTCCAACTTAATACCCCATCTTTTAAGAAATATTTCTTCCAATTGGTCCATAGATGTGATGCTAGCATCAGGGAGGTCATCATACCATTTCCTAGCATTTCCATGAAGAGTGGCAGAGAAGTGTTTCATTGCCAAATCTTCAGCATCATCACTAATAGGATGGAGTTGAAATAAATCCCAAAAATCACCCATGTGATAGTCGAATCTAGTTCCATTACTACCAGTGAATCTAGGGAGCCATTTTTCATACATAGGGGAAATTTTCCTAGGTATCCCGAGATTTTACTCATGTCTAAGGGTTTGAAATTTTTCGGATCCCATTGAGAAGCCATGGTTGTATTTAGCATCAATGGAGTCTCCAAATAATCCTTATAGGGATCATCAAAGAGAAAAGAGGGAATCACCCTCAGTGGAGTCACCAGGTAAGCTTTGTAAATTAAAGTTTTTTTTGTTTTTTTGTTTTTTTGAGGAAAAGCTTACCGAAAAGTGTCGTCTTCGAGGAGAATTGACTTAGTGTTCCCTGGCGGTGGCGCCAAAATGTTATCACACAATTTGTACTTGCCCAAAAATCCAAAGGTAAGTGAACAATAAATTGGTGTAACATGAGGTTTCCCTATCATTGTCACCTAAATAAGAAACCTCTTTCTCTTTAGGGGTGAAATCCCAAGGGAGACGTCCCCGGTGACCTGGGGGTTTGAGAAGGCAAAGGTAATAGTATCAAGAAAATTTCTTCTGCTCTCACAAGTCACATTGATCAGAAATTCCCAAATGTTTAATAAGATGAATCAAACATGTGTTTGAGTGTACCTTCCTAGAACAAGACAACAAGAAAACACTATATGCAAGTAATAATTGATATTAGTGCTTCATAAAACCTTGGACTTTCAATAAAAGAAATGAGTTGATATACAAGATGAAGCAAATAGAAATGTATAAGAATAATGTATATATAATGATAGTTTCACAATTATGCCTCAAACAAGCTTCAATAATGACCCAAAATGATAACCTAGAATTGTCAATATGCTAGCATTTGTTAGAAGCAAAGAAGGCAATGTAAAATCAACTTTAACACTTTCTTTTAGGAGCTTTTACTACTGTAATATATGGTTGTAGCTTGCTTTTGTAAAAGTAGCAGGAATTTTAGTAGGTTAGTCTAATATAGGGTTAGGAATGGTTAGCAAAGATCTTGAAGTAGATAGTTTGAGGGTTGTTTTCATCAATCAATCAAATGCAAGGTATAAACTAGTGCCTTTAGGGTTAATGGAGTCACTTTTGCAGTAGAAATATTGAATGAAATAAATGATAGTAAGTGAAATAAAGACAAGAGGGAGGATGGTTGAGGTGTTGGTAACCTAAGGCTTCAATCATCCAAAACCCTAGAAGAAAAATGGCTACTAGGAAGTAGGTAACCCTAGGCCCTAGCGGTTTTCATTTTTCTTTAGCTCAAGCTTGAGATAAATAAAAGCTTAATGAAGCGATGGTGTTAGAGTGCAACAAAGGTAGGGCTCCAACATTTGCTTCAATGGAGGTGTCTTCTAGCAAAATCAAGTACGTGGATAGATATTGAGAGAAGGACAATAACATGTTCTAATTCTCTTAGGTTTCACACTAGCAATTTCATAATCTTAATAAATGGAAAGTAAAAGATACCATAACCATTCAAAGAAATAATAATTGCAGATTTTCACTTACATTTACCAAGAATAATCTAGTAACATGCCCTAGTTGAAGACTTTCCACCATGAAAATGTCAAAAATCACCAAATAAAGCTCCCTCCAAGATTTGTGCACCACTTAGTTCAGCCAATAAACCTTTAAAGAGGTTGAATTTCAGACGTCACACTTCTGTGAGTGAAATATGATGAAAAATACAAGGGATTTTTCCCTTTTTTATACAATTCAAATGACCTTTAATTACAAATTAGGTCAGAATAGGTCGACATGGCCAGTTACATCAAAAATCCAATTTTTTACATAAAATTGATAAATTAAACCCTAAAATATGCAGAAGAGATGATCTCATTCTCTTCTAGGGTGACATTGGGACTCATAAGTGAGATGTTGACCTCCATGAGAAAAACGTTAGGCCTTCCAAGGCCTTTGGATCATGCCACACGTGCCATTTGGCACACAACTTCCTTCATCATGTAAATCTGACGTTGGTGACATCAAGGGTCACAAGGGTGACATCATGGGCCTCCCAAGACCAACGTTCATGGGGAAAGGAAGGACCCCCCTGGTTCCAGGCCTACCAAAGTGTCTCTAGTGGAACATCCTTCTTTCTCTCTAGTGCAAGCCTCTAGTATATGTCTACCCCTGGTTGGGGTCTCGGCATCCATCTGGTGGGCTTTTAGCCCTATGGAGGTCCGAGCTAATCATCTCCCCATATGTACATGTATGTTGGGCGTGGTCCTGTAGAAACAAAAAGTACGCCCTCCATGGGCTCATAAGCAATAGGGATCATAGAAATGTCAATCACATATAATAATCAAGTTACCCAAACATATGCATAAAACCCCCTTTTTCCCATAAAAGTGCTCAAATATGGTATTCTATTCTACAAGCCAGGTTTGGAGAGGGTTCCACGACGTCCTATTGGGATAATTCTCCTTAGGTGTGGGGTGTTTCCAGGTGAATACCAATATAGGTCATGTACGTCCATGAGATGGTGTGGGGGATGTTTGGGCAAGGCGTGCAGTGATGACAGGGAAATGTAGGTATTACCTGTGGGTGCCTCTGAAGAGGATGAGTTACACCTTATCATGGATGCAATTATTTCCTATCCCATTCAATTCATTTTTACTTTTTATCGTATTGCTTTTTTTTTCAAGAGAATAGCTGGGGGACACTGCCTTGGTGTGGTGACCAGTAGTGACAGTGTTACCCACAAGAATTTCATGAAGATGAGAAGGTTGGCTCGTGATGAGACCCACTTTCTCTTGGCTATGCCACCAAGATCCACTACCCTGGCGTGGTGACCATATGAATAGTAGTTTCATACCACTACATTCCCATGGACCTAATAGGTTGGCTCATGATGATACCCCCTATCCACCAACTAGGTCTTGAGTTTTATCCTTTTTATGGGTCCCCTCTTTTCTTGTTGAGAATCCTTTTATTTATTTATCAGGGATCCTTGAACAAAGCATCTCAAGGTTTGATCTTTGGATTTTAACTTTTTCCAACTACTTTTACCCTCTGGGCCTTTAGCCCCTTCTTCCCACAAGGCAAGGTATGACCCTTACTAGCTTGGAAAACCCAATGCCCGAACCAATGTATGGGATAGATGAGAAGGAAGATGATGAAAAGTGATAAGTATGAAAGGAATGGATGATGACCTTTCATAAACCCGCCCAATGGTAACTCACTCCTAAGGGAACCAACTTGCTAGGGAATTATGTCATCCCCCTAGGTATGGACAAGTTAAAAGGCATAATGTCCAAGAAAACGTCATGAAGCAAAAGAGAATTAAGTGCACATATTCAAATGCCTTGAGAATCAAAGTGACACATATCATGATACCCAGACTCATTACCTCATAGAGAAATACCTACTACTACTTCAAAACCAAGCCGATGAGATGGATGTTGTTGTTTTTTACAGAATGGAGGTGCTGAAGAAGAAGGATGGCCCCTCCTGGGCCAAGCTCAATTCAATATGTCTCTTGGTACTCCATGTCTAGGACATGTTGACCTCAAGACATAATCTCCTTAGTTATTCCTAGGATATGGAATAACAAGGTCTACCAAAGAAGGCAACCACTCAAGTCTCGCGTTGTCAAAACCCTCTTCCACGGTACTCTTATTCTTGTTCCAATGGCTCACCATTGGGTAAAGGACCTCTACAAACCTCTTAACATGTCCAATATCCAAGGATACCCTAACACAATGCCAAAACAATCTAACAAGTGGTTTCCAAAGTTCTCAGGAAACAATGTAGTGACCATTGAGGACCATATTTATGTCATGGGCCGAGACATGGACAATGAAGGTATTGAGAATGAAGATGTGGCCATGAGATTATTTTCCTCACCATTGACCGAAGAAGCTCTTGATTGGTTTAGAGGCCTCCCTAAAAATCATCTCACGTCCTACGAAGATTTTTCCAACTTATTTAACAACAAATGGTCATCAAAGAAAGACAGTGGGACACTTGGAGCTCAATTCAATCAGATAAAGAAAAAGGAGAATGAAACAGTGAATAAATTCAACACTAGATTTGACAGGTTGTACAATCATATTCCAACATGATTTTATCCTATAACATCATCAATTCGTCTCCTTTATATGAACGCATTTGAAGGGAAATTTCACTTCATTCTGAAGGACAACAAGCTCACATTGTTAGCGCAGGCCAAAGAGTACAGATTTGACATTGAAGAAAATATCCTTGATTCAAGGGTGGAACCTTTTCAGTACCCTCATGTCAAGGCAAAAGAAAAAACTAAGGTTTCCAACAACACTACCCCTGATCTGATTGCCCTCGACTCATAAATTAGATCAGATGGGTACTTAGTTCACCCATGTGCATAATCATATTATGGGTCATTTGACTACTATGGAGAGGAATCAATATGCTCCCAAACCTCAATTTACCAGACAATAGATAGATGACATAGGCTGGAAACCAAGGCCTCAACAAGAGGCAAAGGCCTTGGATACTTTGAAACAATTTGGGACATTTGACATAGAAGCTTGGTTCCTTCCATGCCAAGAACCTCACAGAGAACTTGAATGCCCCCGAGGAGATGAAGATTCTCCCAACGATATGAATTTCATGGATATTCTATGTGTTTTCCAAGAGGAACAATTCACTCAAGAACAAATCAATGAAGTCAGAAGATGAGTAGAAAGAGAGGGGAGACTCCAGGCCTTGAATCAGTTAACAGATGATCAGAAGAAGGAACTAAGGAGGAAGTAATATCTTACTTACACTAGAAGGAATAAAGTTGCAGCCCCTCCACCTCATCCCGACACTCCTCTTCCATCAGTAGAGAAGGTGGCACCACCACCTCCACCTCCGATACATGATTTTCTTCCTAAGCCAACTCCTGCAAACGATATTTAGTTAAATATAGATGTTGCAAGAATGTTTGGAAAATTGAATATGACAGTCCCAGTGAAAAAGTTGTGTAAGATCCGCTCCATGAAAAAGGATATTTTGAAAGTATTGCAGGTGCCAACCAAGAAGGAATATCCTCCCATCATCTTGAACACTATGTATCTCGATTGGCCAAGGGACATGAATCCTCCCTTCTAGCTATCATTAGGCATGAATGGCCTCCATTTGAATAATTGTATGCTTGACTCTAGTTACTAAGAAAATGTCATGCCTTTGAAGGTGATGGAACAACTTGGTCTGAAGACAACCTGACCCTATGGAAATGTATGTGGTATTGATTCAATAAGGATCAAGGTATTTGGGGTGTGTGAGGAGGTTGATGTTTTTTTTCTTTTTCCACATATCAGCCTTCTCATGGACATATTGGTGATCGATGTTTTGGATGCTTGGGGGATGTTCTTATCAAGTACATGGTTCTCTTCCCTTGGGGGTTTTCTTAGCATGAGCCTTACACATGCATACATTCCCATGAGAGATGGCACATATGAAATCTTACACAGCAGGGAAAAGAATGTTAAACATGTGATGGATCCAAGTGGCCCTAATTATGTCAGTGAACACAATTATGATGTCCCCCCACAGATTATTGATTATGATCCATATGAGCTACCCTTGATGCAAGAAGACTCCATAGATATGTTTCTCCCATGGATGGATGAATACAAAGAGAAACTTGTAAAATACCATGGGAATGAGCCAAGATCTATCCAAATTTTGAAGAAAGAAGGTAAAAAGCATGAAGAAATCATCAAAGAGACGGTCCACATAGAGCCTCCTTCACATCCATACATTGAGAATACACCTTGCATCAATTTCAATGAAGTATTGCACTCATGTGGGACAAGAGAAAGGGAAAGCCCAGATATGACCAGCGAGATAACAACTCATGGCTTGGCCCTTGCATCATCAAGAAGAATTATGGAAAAGAGAAGTACTATCTGACAACCTTAGATGGGAGAAAGATGTCATTACGAGTGGATGGATTTCTTCTCCAGCCTTATGTTTAGATCACATGACTTCTTTAGGGCCCATGCCCTAGGTAAGTAGGTAGGTAATCTTTCTTTCCTCTGCATTTTTATCTTGATTTCTCATATTAGTTTAGATGCATTTCATTTTCATTTTTCTCTACTTGCATATTGATTTCATGCTTAGTTTAAAGATTTTTGAAAAAATGTCAAATTTTTTCTTTTCTAGACTAATTTTCTTTTTGGATTTTTATGTATATCGATAAAAGGGAGATAGCACCACCCTAGATGCTTTGATCCATTTTTCTGATTTTTGGTAGGCACAGGTCTACCAAGAGATGTTTTGGTTTTCATCCACTCTACGGCGAGCACATGTCCCCAAGTAGGAGCAATATGTTATCCCCATTTTGTGGGATAACTAAGGAGATTATGTCTTGAGGCCATCAGGTTGCAGATATGGAGTGTCGAGAGACTACATGACTAGTAGTATCCTTTTTCACAAATGGAGACCCTTCTCACCACCACAGAGGTCGTATATTTTCAGATGGCATCCACCAAACCAGCTGGCTTCCGAGAGGAAATGGGCCTTGCTCCATGAGGTACAAGTTGTTGAGGAAAATATATGAAATGATCTTACTCAATCATTTTCAGACTTTACTTGGCTAAATCAAAGTAGACGGGAATATCACCCTATGTTTATAGCCAACAAAAATAACATCCTAACTCACAAGTATTAATTACGAGTTCTTAGGCTAGTATTTTATCAACAAAAAGCTTGTTGGAAATTCACTTTTAATGTAATTTTATGAATATAATAGTTGTTGAAATAAATGTAAGAACAGAATTATAGACACCAAGATGATAATCAAGACAGATGAGACATCAAGCAATCCTTTATTTCATTCCAATTCACCAAAGAGTCATTTTCTTTACAAAATCTCATACATAAATCTTGGACCAAAGTCAAACTTAGACATCCCCGATGGAACATACAAAAGGACCACTGACAGAAAACCAAAACTGAACTCTAAAAGATGGATCAGCTTGCCATAGATTGTTGCCCACTCGGCTCTGCACAATATCCTTTATCAGTCATGAAAATTAATTCACAAACAGACAAGTCTACACAGACTATCAAAGATAGATCAACACCTATGGAAAACAAGTGTTTGAATGATTTGATTTAGCCCTGAATATTGTTGTCTACAATAAGACCCTGCTATTACAAAAGAGAATTAGGCCTTTATGAATATATGAATGAATCAAAATTGAACTATCTCAATATAAACTCAAAGAGAAAACCTTAGCATGCTTCTGCTTCTATCATCTTCTTGTTCCTCCCTTTCTTCTTTCTTTTAACAATTTAGAATTGGTTGAAGTAGTTGAACCAACTCATTAGTTAAGTTAATTAAAAGACTCAACTAACTTTAGTTAAGGGGAAGAGTAATAATTATAATTAAGGGTCATAATTAAATAATAACTAGTAGGTGGGACCCCTTGTAACTCCCTTTGGTTTATAACAATCATAACAATCATAACATAATGATTAGTTAATAAAAAGACACCTACTTGTGCCTCCCATCAACATATTCACTTTCGACAATTAAAACTCATGAAATTTGAAATTATTTCAAAATAATACACATACATCCAAAATAAACATGTTGTCCAAATATTCCCAAACTCAACTGTCATAAAACAATAGATATAATAAAAACTTAGAAACCATATTTCCCAATCTATGATGCAACCCTTCCTTTATTGTTGTTGTCACCTCTTGATTTTCCTAAATTTTTCTTTGGCTATGCAAAGCCTTTTGGCCTAATTTCACTGATCACATGGGAACAATCGTCCCTCAAATGCATCCAGGAAGACACGAATTTGTCAGAGCCATTGGAGGGTGAGGAAGGGGCAACAATAGTTGTTCCTTTATCAAGTGCATGGTGTGCCTCAATTTTCAATCTCTTGCTAGCATGGGAGGATTTCACTGGCGAGTGGTCAGGGGCACCTTGGGCAATGGGGTTAATAGGCGGAGGAGCGGGCAAAGACAAGTTGGGCCAGCCACGATGTTGGGAGACTGTCGGGTGGAAAATATCCTACCATCCATGATTTTTAGGAACCTGGGGTTGTATTGAGACATGAGTAGATACAGGGATACTGAGTGCTTGTAGGGCTTGGAAAGGAGGCCTTTCAGGCCTAGGTTGGACTATTTCCTGCCCAATCCAATTGAAGAATCTGGCATGAAACAATTGGCCAAGATATTGTGAATCGGTGTCAAAATGTATGGAGAACCTGGGCCTTCTTGGGCCTCGGTTCTAGTTACCTCTACCTCTATTTCCTTGGTCATGGCTACCTCGACTGAAAAAACTCATCCTGCATGCATGATCGATTAGCAAATAGTATTTTAATTAACCATACATGACAACTCTTTAAAAAAAACTATGAAATATATTTGGCTCATAAATGTATCAGACTCATGCAATCCAATCCATACAAATTGTTTTATTGTTAATCAACGAGCAGGGGGTGAAAAAGGGTTATGGTATATGTGAGGGGTTTGTATTGAGCGAAAATATGATATAATGAAAGGGGAGAAGACATGGTCACTACTCAATGAAAACAACAATCAACTATAAATCAAACCAATAAAACCTCACTGCAATCCACCCAAGACACTTCCACTTTCATCCACTTTAACACATAATTTTTCTTGATTGTAATCAATCTCAGAACGGGGAGTGAAAAAATGAATATGGGAGGTGAAAGGATTTGTAATTAGAAGAAATTGAAATAATGGAAGGGGAGGATAATGATTATTGTTCATGAAATTAATCAAGTGATCCATAAAACATTATGCAGTAAGAATAGATGCACCAACCAACAATCATCATGACCAAATAACAATTATTGTGTACTTAACTAGTTCATTGTCCAATAATCAAATATCCAACATAGTGTCATCACAAGACAATATGTATTCCACACAATTTGTAAGAGGTTATGTTCCCTTCATTCACACACTCTGCATTTTATAACAATTTACGAACAATACCCATTTCCAATCTGTAACTATCAAAAACAACCACTGCCCATGAATTTCTTCAATCCACCATAATACTCAAAAAAACATGTTTTCAAATTAACAATGAAGTCGTTATCACTGCAATCGGGCCCAACATTTAAATGCAATGACATTCGTTGAATATATATAATAGTAACCAAAATAACCAAGACCGAAATGCCACACTCAAATTGACAATTAAACATACAACCCACAGTCACCATTTAGACCCAACTTATGCACAGGGTAATTCGCCCAGGCAATGTAACTCTACCACTATAAAAAAAAAAATCAATGTGGCTTAAAGAGACGGGTCATCCATCCAATATGATAAATCCTCGACAACGTGCCCTTCATAAAAAATGATCGATAAACATGATTAAAACTCTATGAAACTCAAGCTATCCATATTATACCAAGTGCGCGTCCACCCAAAAAAAACACGATGCAATATTTCCATTTTACAAAACCAAACACACAGTCATGGAAATAGCTCAATTCGTTGTTGATTCATCAACCTAACACAGTATTACTTTGATTTAGTCCAACTGTGATCACCTATGTTGTGCAATTTCAGGCTTAAATAATCAAACAATCATGAGGATATAGCTCCCAAAGTCATCTGGTTCAATAATTGTTCGGCCCCAAAAGAAAACCACAGTTACCACGACCATTGTTTATTTTGCAAACACACAACGCAACATGAGAAACGTCAAGAATTTTCACCAATTCTTGCTAAACATTCAAATAATCATCAGTGCAAATACTAGTGACTATGTATCTACCAAACAACTCGTCATTGTCTTAAAAAAATAAACAACCTAACAAGTTGTGGAAATTATGCATACCCACACATCCAATCGAATCAGGGCAAAGGCCCTTTCCATTAACAATATTGAGCTATTAACATAAGGTGAGTAACTGTGTGCTTTGAAAGTGCAACTGGTAATGTAGGGTTTACCACTATTATAACCGAGCAAGTGACTATATGCCGACCAACATGAGTGTCATACGACCAACTGAGCGAGCCTATTCTCAAAATAGTCGACAATTATACAACCTTCCAAGTAGTAAACCCAAGAGGCCCATCTGGTATTCTTTATCACTCTTCAAATAAGAGGGCCAAGGTTTATTGCATGACCAACACAGGGAGAGAAGAGCCACTCTTATAATGGTGAGAACCCAAGGTTAATGTTGTATACGCAGAGAAACCCATTTGTGGACAAGTAACGAATTCATGATAGGGGGCCACAACAGAAAAGTGAAGCTTAAATCTGTCTTGGAAATGTTATTTAACACATGCAAGGTGTAACCCTCATTTTATTTGAGCAAACAATCCTAGCCCAAGGATGAAGGCAGGGTCGAGGAAGAAAAAGAACCTCATTTTTTGACCCCTGGTAGTGCAATCAATCAATGTCGAAGTGAACAAAACATAGAGACGCAGAAAACCTCCTACCATCAAACCCATGAAAGCTAGGTATTGGGTTTAGTGACAGGCGTGAAGATAGCTATCCACCCAAGACTAAAAAAAAAACCTCCCACCAAAAAGCAGTGATAACAAAGAGCTATCACCCAGGGAGACCAATAACCTCTACGAATTCAATATCATTGTAGGAGGAACCATCCAACAATAACCAAATTTCACACAATTGCAACACTTAGGAAAACACAAACCAATACACCTGAGCCAGTAATCATTTCATAACCAGAGCAGAGTCATGAATGGCCAAAAACAAAACATACCTGAGATCGAATTCCTTAAAACAAGAGTTGGTCGAGCGATTCCTTCCTGCTAATAAATCAGACCGAACAATAAACAAGACCGAACAATAAACAAGACCGAACAATAGCTCGACTAGGGTGGCGGCTAACTGGAGGAGTAAAGGTGATGTGTAGTAAATGCATGTCACTTCCACCAACAATTCATTAATTCAACAGTACATGCCAACGAGCCCTCCATTAACACCATCAATCAACCCATGCATCGAGACCATCACCACATTTAAAACCAATAGACCATACCACCTTTCTAACATATTCCATATCATAATCCAAGTTCCATATAACAATTTGCATAACCATTAGCACTATGACCTTGCCAAATGCACCACCAAAATTCCATACCATATGTGTATTAAACATATAACTCAATTAAATCGTATAATCATCACTTGTTAGCTAGGATCCAACCATAATTGTTAAGACTTTTATGCATGTAGTATAGTATATGGGGTAGTTAAAATCCCATCCCTTTGCATTGTTTATTACTCCTTCCTAATTGTTTTCATGTGGTATTTTCCGAATTAGGTCCCTTTTCTTTGCATTTGTTATAGCATTTTCCCTCTCTCAAATTTGTCCTTCATGTAATTTTACTAACATGTTTGTTATGCAGGTGCGATAAAAACAGACAACAATGACATTAATGAATAGCATAGGTTGTATTAACATAAGGAATCAACACTTCATAAGTTAAATCATAATTGATAACAACAAGATCCTCATCAACCATGTAAGTTGTGCCGCACATCATCATAACATCAAAAAAATGAACAAATCTGATCTCCAATGGTTCGAGGGGGTCCCACCTACTAGTATTATTTAGTTTTTATAATAATAGGCTTTAGCAACACTTTATGGGCGCAACTTCATTGACAATTTTAATCGTCAACACAAGTCAGGTATTATGGTGACTATCATTTCAATATTTGAGGCATTTGAATATGTTGTCTCTTAGACTTCTTTAGATTTCATGACATATGCTTGGAAATTATTCATTTTGCCCTGTTTCACCTTGGTGGTTGACATTGTGCCCTAGTAAGTGGTCTTCCTTGGGAATGGGTTTTCTACTAGGAACTCCCTTGAAGATCCATTGTACCATTCTCGGCCATACTTACCACTTTCCATCACTATTTCCCCTCATTTCCTTATCTCTTGGGATTTTAGGGTGTATTGTCCCAAGAAGGGGTTGTTCGTCATTCTATGGGAAGAAGGGGTTGGAGGCCCAAAAGGATTGTTGTTTGGTAAAAGATAAAATCCTATGTATAAACCTTCCGGATGCTTCACCCAGGGATCCCCCAAGAAAGCAATGAAACACTTATTTGTAAGAAAAGGGGGGTCCACAATAATAATGATTAAAGGGTTAGTTGGAGAATAGGAGGTTTCATCATGATCTGGCCTAGCATGTTCATAGATATCTAGTGGTATGACAATACCATCATCTGGTTGCCAAGCCAAGGTAATGGCTCTCAATTGCATGGTTAAGAGAAAGGGGGTCTCTTTATGATCCAACCTTCTCATTTCCACTAAGTGTTTGTTAGTGACACTATCATTATCTAGACACCAAGCCAAGACAGTGGCCTTCAACTTGTCCTTAAAATATGAAATAAACAAAGAATGGAAAAACGATGGGCTTGGAAAAATTGCATTGCAAACAAAGGTGCCACACACCCTCTACAAAGGCACCCATGAATGAGACACTACAACTCTTGTATGTCATGAACCCCATGCCCATTGACTCTTGACCCTTAACCGCTTCATCCACTTTACATGGATTAGAGAGGGATCTCTTGGAAACACTCCTTTACCTAGGGCAAGATCTACCCAATAGGACACCTCGTTAACCCTCCCATATCCAAGATTGACAAGTTGCATAATGTCTTTGAGAACTTAATTTTTTGACAGGGTAATCTTTGATGCACATGCTAAGGTGGCTCGTTTATTGACTTGACTTGCTTATCATGATATTTTGACTTGGGATCCTTGGAGGGCGTGTTTATTTGTCTTTGTAGGACCTATTTGTTGGTGGACAATTTTGGATGAACAAGCCTAGCTTGGGCTTCCATGGGGTTTGAATCCCATAGGTTGGATGCCAAGGGCCCGCATGTCAGATGAGAGAGATGAAACTTTGGAGGCCTAAAAGACATGGTGGATGACCTAACCTAGCCCTCACATGCCAAACGTTTTTCCTAGGAGAGGCAAAACGCCAACCTTAGAGGCATGACATTATCTAGGGGGGCTAAGGTTTGGTGGTGAGGTTGATATGAATTGGCACAAGGACGTTTTGAGGAGAATTGGGATTTGACCATGAATAAAGTGACTTGGATACTTGACATGTGTCATTGGGAATCCTAACTACACTCATCCAACATTCGTGCTTTATCTTTACCTATCTATTTTAAGATCGTTATTTCACAAGGATGATTAATTAAGTGATATTTTTAATAGCAGTTGAAACTGAATGTTAATTCCAAACTATTTAATTCATAGCTAATAATTCAACTTTTGACATTTTCCCTAAATTTTATGTTTGTAAGCATGAATAAAAATCTAGTTTTAATTAGTTCTATTGGTTTGTTTTTAGCAGATGTTCGCAACCTTCTAAGAATCCTTTTTTTAATCATATCACATTGTTTGCACGAGTCCATGAAAAACCTTAGGCATGGGGGAGTGGTTGCTGAGACCTTCATATTCTTTTGCAACTTTCGTCGGCGAGGCCAAATCAACATGTTTAGTGTTGGGATTTGATAGTCATTTCCAAAATTCTGGTACCATTCTATTCTGGTAATGCAGAATTGCGTTCATTCGGTACTGCAAACAATGTTTGCCTTTGTATTCATCTGGTACTGTGGGAGTAGTTCTGCATTATTTCAGTACTGAACCACAACTTTGCGTTATTCTAGTACTAATGGTCATCTACGTGCTCATGCGGTAACAAAGGATAAAGCCTGCGTTCATCTGGTACTGAACAACATTCATGTGCTCATATGGTACTATGCTCATCCAGTACTAATGGTCGCCTATGTACTCATCCAGTACCAAATGAGGAGGTCTGTGCTATTCTGGTATTGAACCACAACTCTGCATTATTTCGGTACCGAACCACAACTCTGCGCTCATCTGGTACTCAGGTGATCTGGTACTGGTAACAAGGTGTTGGTAGCTCTAATCATCTATTCAAGTTTTGTTGCTCGATTTAAGTACTAGGAAATATAAATTCAACATCTTTTGTTTTATTAAAGAAATTAGACTAATTATGCAGTAAACATATGGTTACTCTGAATTATTGCACGCTCCCTGCCATGAAATTTTGCAAGCCCTCGTATACATCTCCACGTATAGAAATCATTCATCTTGTCGCTCTGTTCTAGTACTATCCTATTCCGGTACTATCTATTACGGTACTGCAGAAACATGTTATGATACCAGTTACCAATCTGGTATCGATGCCAAGGTGATATGATCTTTGTCATGTGCTTAACATCGTTTTCACTTCAGGTAATTGGAGGTATGAGATAATATCTTCATGTTCTTTCTATAAAGGATCATTTAAGTCTTGTGTTGAATTGTTCTTTACTCTCATGTACATATTCCTCCTACATTTCTACACACACCCCTAAATGAATCATCCTTGCTATCCTTTAAGGAGACATTTCCACATTTAGCTCTATATGATAATGGGTGCACTTGTCTTATTACCTCATCATTTTGAAAAAGTGATTATTAATTGAAATATCCATTGAAAAGTGGTGACACCATTATGTCTAATACTAACCTAGTTGATTCAATAAGTTCTTATCCAATTTTATCTTTACAAGTTTCTCTTGAGAGGTATTGATGAAAACCTCATGTGGTGGACTGCCCTTGCAAAACCTCAATGAAATTTCATGAGAATCCTAATAGGATTAACTAGAGGGACCTCTTAGATATTTTCTGAGATGTTCCATTATACATTGAATAGTTGAGATTTAAGTCTAATGTGGATGATGTCACCCTTGGGATAATTAGAAGAATTTAATTATGTTCCTAATAACTCTAAAACACTCTCATACCACCTGCCTTCCTTATACTCTAAAACTATCAATGAACAGTATACATCATTCTAAATATTTTGAGTAATATAATAAAAAGGAAGTATCAGGAAGTAGAAGTAAACTCGTCGAGGTACTGAACAGGCTTGTTGGCAGCGGGGCCATGATTTTATGGTACTAAGGTAAACCCATTGGGGTACTGAACAGGCCTACTGGCAGCAGGGCTATGTCGGGTAAAGGGAGTTGAAAAACATAAAGTGACACACTTAAAAATGAACAAAAACCCTTGGGTCTCATTCTGAAGCATTATCAAATCAAGGCTAGGAGATGACCTTTATATCTCTTGGATGATGTTCTTAAGAACCTTTAAGTATCCACTTTAGAGTTCTATCTTTAAAATAAATAGGTTTGCATGAGAAGTAGGACCCTCAGTATGTGTAATTCACCTTACCTAAGCAAGAAAAGATTCATCTCTAAAAACTTGGATAAAAAAATGAGTTAATCATCTTGGGATGTATTATTTTATGTGTTCCTCTCTTCAAATGAGATCTAAACTATGATTACGTCACTTTTATTTTAAAGGTAATCTATCTAGGGCGGGCTATTAGTCAAAGTCATTATGAAAACTCTTGGCCACTATACTATAATCATATTAGAGTCACATCTAGCCCTTTCTCCTAACTATGATCCAAAACAGATTGAATAAGACTTAAAATCAAATCACTAATAGATCTAATATATTACTCATGACTCCACTTTTCCGTCATAACTACTTTGACATGGGTAAGAAGTGTGAAGCATAGGCCAGGAAGTTTATATTGTATAGCAGGAACTTAGGAGTTGAAGAAGGGTGGAACATCGAGGAATGCTTGATCGAGTGAGGAGTGCCATCAATTTTTAAATTTTGAAGATCATTGTTGCATGAGGACATGCAATGAATTAAGCATGGGGGAATGTTGAGTCTCCATTTTAACACCTTTATTACCCCATATTATCATCTATCTGAGCCTATTTTACCTATGTTATGTGTATGTAATTGATTGTTTCCTCCACAAATACATTTGATGACCTTGTCCATATGCATAGAGAGGTAAATTATGATTAAAGCATGGTTTGTTTAGTTTTCTTGAGTTAAAACGATTAAATGTTTGATTTTATAGGATCCTAATCGTTTGACTCTTAAGCAGCATTGATCCGGTACTACCTAGGAGCCTAATACAGTACCAAAATGCTATGCTCTATTCTGGTACCAAGTCGTGCACCTAATCCGATACTCATTGCTATGACTGTGCTAATCCTGTACTAAAACCCTATCTATAGGATTCTGGTACCAACATTCCGGTATTGGATTTTCACCTCGATTTCTAAGCAGATAACGCTAAATCTCAAAATTTGGGGACATGGGTTTTGTCCAGAAATGTGTTTTCATGTGAAAGTGTGGGTCAGAATCTTCATATCTCACACGTGTGGACCTCCATCTCAGGGGGAACGATCCATCTTAAATCTTTGCCAATTTTCCAGAAATTCTAAGATCGTGCCCAGATTCGTGGGAAATGCATTTCCTTGATTAGCTAAATGGTTGTACTCGACCTCCATTGATGTAAAATGGTTTTTATTTGGATTGGATTGTCTAGATCCAAATTTGTAATGTAAAAATCATATAAATTGATTGATGACTCTAAGCCAAAGGAAAGGAATTAGTATGTTGCAAATTGGATTTTTGAACCAACTCTTTTTGTAAATTTATTTGTTGACGATCAATGGAAGTTTGAATTCAATGATCCTGTGTGTATATTATCATTTAGCATCTGCTGATATAAAAGCTTCCATGTTGGCATCGGCAAGGGCCACTGATCCATCTTGGTAAGATCATTGTAAATTATTAGTATAGATTTCTATTTTCTATACTTCTTGTTCTTATTTCATTTTTTATTTCACTATTAGAATTGACTGCAAAGTGTGGCAGTACAGGAACAGTTGGGAGTCCATCATTTGCATTACATAAGACATCAAATGGAACATCTCATTAAGACTTATGTGTCCTGTGTAGAAATGAAGTAATTTTTCAGAATTCCAAGATTGTAAGATTGTATTAAATTTATGTTTGTGATGCGTCAATTGATTTTGAAGAGTGTGCATAATTAGATAAGAATTTCTTGCAAGCTTGAAGTGAGTTGTTACAGGAAATGAGATCAGACTTCATCTCTCACCTTCATGAACCATATAATGAAGCCTCTCAATTATATTAACTATTTTATGTACTACACAGGTTTGATTGGAGTGAATAGAGTTATGATTGCTTTTTGTCTAAGAGTGAATTGGTGATTACTATTTTCAATTGCTACAGGGAACAAGATCTGAGTTCATCTCTTCATTTCATGAGCCCCTAATGAATAGACTTGTCACCTAATAAATAACCTTTTGATTCATTGTTTGCTTGAGAAGTTTTTTTATCAGTTTTCTCTTCTAAGTTTGAAGTTGTGTGAAGCATTTAGATATCCTAAAACAGAGTGTTAATTGTTGTTAGTTTAGTTCCTCTAGGAGATAGAATCAAAGTTCATATTTTCCTTTCATGACCCATCAATGAACAGATCCATCACCTAAGAAAGAAATTTAGATCATATGCTTGTTTATGAGTTTTTCTTTCTAATTTATGAATTGTGTGAAGGGTGTTATCTTTGAAGTATGAAAACAGAGTATTGGTTTTAGATGGTTTTCTTGATTGAGCTATACTCATTAGACATATGAACCTATCTATTATCAACACATATAGTGCATCAACTCTACTGATTACGAATCTTGGTTGATAATTTATGTTTGGTAATATATTATGCAAATAATTGTTCCAACACAAACTATTTTGGAGACATTTTGTATAAATAGATATCATATGATCTCATTTCATAACATAACTCTCGCATTGTGAGAAGTACATGGCTAACATTTTCGCTACTCTTGGTGATTTTGGTGTTTCTATCTTGTGGAATGTCTCATGGTGAATGTCTCTTGGTGATTGGATGAGGAGGAGTGATGCACACCCCCATAAAGCCTTTCTCTCTTGAATCTTGGATGAACGTTGCATGGTAACTAGGGTTTGTTCTCTCATTTCTTGGATTAGGTAAGGAAAAAATTGCATATGCTATTATTTTATTGCTTACTTTGGTTATTGTTGGTGGAAACCCTAGGGAGGATTATGATAGATAGACCCTCCATCTTTGCTTCATCTCTTTGTTAAATGTTTTAAGTCTTTCTTTTTTGCAAGCGTTGCTAGGAGGAATACGAGTGTGTATACCCTCCTGGATTTACCCTAAGTTTGGTTGGCATACCCTAGGGAGTAAGAGGGTTTACACCCCTAGGGTTTTTTTTTATGTAGATTATGCTTTAAAGACTCCATCACCCAATTTTAAAGGCACTAATATGAAGTATTCTTGCATTGGAGTTTTTTTTTGTGTAGATTATGCTTTAAAGACTCCATCACCCAATTTTAAAGGCACTAATATGAAGTATTCTTGCATTGGACAAACAGAATATTGCATTGGGAAACGTAATTTTTTGTCGTATTAACTTTTTGCAACTTGGTTTGTGTTCCTTGTGCTTAGATCACATCTCAGCCACTAGGGCGTCCCCATCAAAGGGGTAGTTATTGTTGTTGTTAAAATTTTGCATCTTTATCCATTAGGGTTGCAGAAACCCTAATCTAATTTCTTGAACAACTCTCTAATCAACCGTTGGAATTTGCCCAAAGTTTGCATACTTACACTTCTTGGTCTAGCGCACTTTTTGGCAAAGTTTGGAGGAGTTTTAGTGGTTGATTTTCTTGTTGTAATAATTTGATTGTTACAGCCATAAGATTGATATATATTTCTGCAGAAATTGTGTACAACAACCTTATCTCTTCATGCTAGTATCTTGGTCTTTAATCTTGAGTTTTACTAATATTTAGCTAGTCTATCTCTTGTATCTTTCACTTGATTTCTAGCACTTATTTAGCAGCTTATTGTGCCATTTCATTGCTGATATATATTGTTTCTAATAGCTGCTATTAGGAACAACAAGCTTAACTTGTTTTTCCAATTGGTTATATTGCATCATATGCTTGTTTTTCTTGTGTCCCGGGCAGGTACTTCACTATCGGCAGGTCACTCAACATATTTGGCAACCCTTCCCAAGACTCTTTCCCAAGACCCTCATACCATTTAGAATTGACCTCTAGGGACATCCTCTTCATATTCATCCTTTTCCATCTCATTCCCCTTAGGCTCACTGGGATTCCCCCCTTGAGGTGACTACCTCACCTCTAAAGTGACGAGGACACCTGACTAAGGTGACAGTGGGTAGGTTCCCTCCTAGTTGTTTCCAATTGGTGGTTGGGTCGGGATTTTCCCAGCCTACAACTTTTGCTATAACATGGGCAAGCAAGACAAGGTGTATAGGTCGAGGGTAGTGGTTCTGGGTAGATCGATCAATAGAGGCAACAAATCAAGCAATCATATAGAGGGTTTCTTCAACTAAGTTTATGGTAGGGCCAGAACATCCAGATTTTATTGTAATTTGATTATTTTCTCATTGGACTATTTTCCTAGTATACGAGCCCTTTTAAGTTTGAAGTAATTTAATGAAAAGTTGATTTGAAGGGCAGTAAAAAAAAATTGTGTTCTTGGGAATTTATTTTTCTTTTGTTGTTTAATTTCCAATCAATGTGTAATGATTCTATGGTATGAATTTTCTATTTAAAAATTCAGCAAGCAATTTTTGTTTGAGATCGTACAGAAGTAATTTACCCAGGTTTGAAAATTTTGACATGGTATCAGAGTGGGGTCTTTGATTGGGATTTCCAAGTAGCAGCAGTCAGATTTAGGCAGATCTGAGCACCAATAGGAAAATATAGTGTAGATATAAGTGACCAACAGACAGATCTAGCAAATTTAAGGTCCAACAAGAAAATCTAGTGCAAATATCAATGACCAGTAGACGGGTCTAACAGATCTGAGGTCCAGCAGGAAGATCTAGTGCAGATCTGAGTAACCAGCAGAAAGATCTAGCCTATTTGAGGACTAGCAGGTAGATCTAGTACATATATGAGTGACGAGTAGACAAATCTAAAAACTATGAAGACCAGTAGATAAACCTAGTGCAGGTTTGAGGTCCAACAGGAAAATATAGTGTAGATATGAGTGACCAGCCAAACATATCTAGTAGATATAAGAACCAAGATGGATCCCTCCAACATGAAGGGTGTATTTTGTGGATACAACAAGACTTCAAAGTATTTTCATTCCAACATAGAAGAGGACTATGGTGAGCTGAAATGTGAAGTTTGGGGAGGACCTTGCATCTAGAAAGTCACATCATACCCTACTAGTTATTGAGGATGAGGAGTAGGAAGCTCCTAAGGTTGAGTCTAGAGCATCAGCAACTTCCAGTGCAAGAAGTCAACCTTCAAGTGAGAAGGAGATATCAACCCCTTATATTTCTTTCAAGAGACCTTGATGGTTCATGTAGACATTGAGGAATGCTAAGGAGCATGTTGAGGCTCCTAGGAGTACATTCATGGAGAGCATGACTCCGGAGAAGTTTTTGAACTATATGGAATTATTCAATTGCATCATTGATTATGAGGCTTCTAGTTTTCAATAAGCATTAGACCATTAATTTTGGAGGAATTCCAGGATGAAGGATGATGCATGGGACACAATACCAAGACCGAAAGGAAATCCATGTTCATGTGGCTCTTTAAGAAGTTCCTTCCTCACTAAGAGGGAGTGTTGATGATTGTAGCTCGTGCGTGAAGTTGTTTAAATTCCTTTCTATTTTGTAATCCACTTTAATTAAAGATAATTATTAAAGTGAATAGACTTTTATATTGAGTTGATTAATGTCTAATAAAATATTAAGTATTTACATTAGTGAATTAGATGAATCTCGACCATTGATATGGACTTAATCTCAACCATCAATCTCATTGAAAGATTAGTGTTGTGGAGACTTAGTCATCAATGGTTATTTTATATTCGTTCAAAACTTAATGTTATGAAAGGAAGACAAAGTGAAAGCAGAAGACATAGAGAGCAAAGAAAGAATTTTTCTTTGATACGAAGTGACTCACAGTGTGTTGAGACACAGAGAGAGCAAAGAAGGAATTTTGTTGAGTGCGAAAGAGGAGAGAACAAGTAGTTGTTGTAGAAAGTGGAAGAACAACCCAGTAGCCACAAATTCATGGAGGTCATACCATCCAGCAGAGGGGAAGAGACGGTATGATTTTCGGGGATGTACAACAACAGATCTGAGTTTGAGCAGCCAAGACAGGTCGCAGGTAGGGGATCTAAGATTATTAATCAGCCACACTAAGGGTTCTTCAGTTGAGTTTTTGGCAGGGCCAAAACAACCAGGTTTTGTTGTAATTTGATTATTTTCTCAGTGAGTTATTTTCCGAGTATAGGAGCCCTTGTAAGATTGGAGTAATTTAATAAAAAAATTGATTTGAAGGGGAGTAAAAACAAATTGTTCTTGGGAATTTATTTTGCTTCCATTGCTTAATTTCTAGTTAATTTCCAACCATTGTGTAATTATTCTATGGTCTAAATTTTCCGTTTACAAATTCAGCAAGTAATTTTTTCTTGAGATCATAAGGAATTAATTTACCCATGGTTGAAATTTTGGCATGGTATCAGAGCGAGGTCTCTGATTGAGATTTCCAAGTACCAATAGTTAGATCCAGGAAGATCTAAGGACCAACAGGCAGATCTAGTGCAAATTTGAGTGACCAACATACAAATCTAGCAGATATGAGGTCCAACAGGTAGATCGAGTGCAGATCTAAGTGACCAACAGACAAATCTATCATATCTGAGGTCCAACAGGCAGATCTAGTCCATATTTGAGTGACTAGAAGATATAAGGTCCAGCAGGTAGATCTAGTGCAAATATGAGTGATGGACAGAGAGATCTAGTAGATCTGAGGTCCAACAAGAAGGTCTAGTGCAGATTTGAGTGACTAGTAGAAAGATCTAGCATATCAGAGGTCCAGTAGGAAGATCTAGTGCATATCTGAGTGATCGGCAAAATATCTAGTAGATCTAAGGACCAACAAGAAAATCTAGTGCAGATTTGAGGTCCAACTGGAAGATCTAGTGTAGATCTGAGTTACCAACATACATATCTACTAGATCTAAGGACCAAGATGAAGACCTCCAACGTGAAGGGTGTGTTTTTGGGATACAACAAGACTTCATAGTCTTACAAGATTTTGATTCCAGCATAGTGGAGGACTGTGGTGAGTCGAATTGTGAAGTTCGAGGAGGACCTTACATCAAAGAAGTCTCATGAGACCCTACCAGTGACAAAGGATGAGGAGCAGGAAGCTCCAAATATTGAGTCTAGATCATCATCGGTTTTTCAATACAGAAAATCAATCTTGAGGTGAAGAGGAGGAGAGATCAACCCCTTCTAGTTTTTTGAGGAGATATCGATGGTTCATGCAGACATTGAGGAATGTTAAGGAACATGTTGAGGCTCCTAGGACTACATTTGGGGAGAGCAGGTCTTCAAAGAAGTTTCCAAACTATATGGCACTATTGAGTTGCATCATTGATTAGGAGGCTTCATGTTTTGAGGAAGCAACAGACCAACAGTTTTGGAGGAATTCCATGGTGAAGGATGATGTGTGGGACATAGTACCAAGACCAGAGGGAAATCCAGGTTCAAGTGACTCTTCAAGAAGTTCCTTCCTTTCTAAGAGGGATTGTTGATGATTGTAGCTCAGATAGGAACTTTCGCACAGGTTTTGTGTCAAACATGCATGAATTCATCTAAAGTCCTTTCTATTTTGAAATTCACGTTAATTAAAGATAAGTATTCAAGTGTATAGAATTTTATATTGACTTGAATAATGTCTAATAAAATGTAAAGTATTTATATTAGTGAATTAGATAAATCTTGACCATTGTTCTGGACTTAATCTAAACTGTCAATCACATTGAGAGATTAGGTTATGAAGACTTAGTCATCAATGGTTATTTTAGATTTGGTTAAACTCGATGTTATAAAAGGAAGACAAAGTGAAAGGAGAAGAATTAGAGAAAAAAGAATGAATTTTGCTTTGACACGAAGTGACTCACAGTGTGTTGAGAGAGAGAGAGAGAGAGAGAGAGAAAAGAAGGAAATTTGTTCATCCCGGAGGAGGAGAGAACAAGTAGTAGCAACAAGTGGAAGAACAACCCAACAACAAGAAATTTTTAGAGGTTGCACTATCCAACAGGGAGGCAAAGGTTGTACAATTTATGGGGTCGTATAGCCACATGCGGGCTATACAATAGTGGATATGAGTTCGGGAAGCCAATATGGGCCATACATGTCATGGGTAGTGAATCTGGGCAGATCCGACAGTGGAGGTAGTAGATTTGGCAATCGTACAGAGGGTTTTTTCAGCTGAGTTTCTGGAAGGGACAAAACAACCAGGTTTTGTTGTAATTTGATTCTTTTCTCAGTGGGATCTTTTCCCTGTACAAGAGCCCTTGTAAGATTGGAGTAATTTAATGAAAATTTAATTTGAAGGGCAGTAAAAATTTGTTTGTGTGCTTGTGAATTTATTTTGCTTATGTTGTTTAATTCTCATTTATTTTCCAGCCAGCGTGTAATTATTCTATGGTCTGAATTTTCTGTTTAAAAATTCAACAAGTAATTTTTGTTTGAGATCATAAGGAAGTAATTTACCCAGGGTTGAAATTTTAACATGGTATTAAAGCGAGGCCTCTAATTGAGATTTCCAAGTACCAATAGTCATATTTAGGCAGATCTAGCATATCTAAGGACTAACGGGTAGATCTAGTGCAAATTTGAGTGACCAACAGACAGATCTAGCATATCTAAATTCCAACGGGCATATCTAGTGCATATCTAAGTGACCAACATACAGATCTAGAAGATTTGACGTCCAACAAGAATATCTAGTGAAACTTTGAGTGACCAACAAATAGATCTAGCAGATATGAGGTCCAACAAGAAAATCTTGTGTAGATTTGAGTGACCAACAAACAGATCTAGCAGATCTAAGGTCCAACAAGAAAATTTAATGCAGATCTAAGTGACCAACAGACAAATCTAGTAGGCAGATCTAGTGCATATATGAGTGACCAATAGACAAATCTAGCAAATCTGAGAACCAACAGATAGATCTAGTGCAGATATGAGGTCCAACTGGCAAATCCAATGTAGATATGAGTGACCAACAGATAGATCTAGTAGATATGAGGACCAAGATGGAGCCCTCCAACATGAAGGGTGTGTTTTTGGTATACATAGAAACTTTGGAGGATTAAAGGATTTTCATCCCAGCATATCGGAGAACTGTGGTGAGCTGAGATGTGAATTTCGAGGAGGACCTTTCATCTAGGAATTTGCATGAGACCCTACCGATGACAGAGGATGAGGAGCGGGAAGTTTCGAAGGTTGATTATAGATCATCAACAGCTTCCAGTGTAGGAAGTTAACCTTCAAGTGAGGAGGGGGAGAGATCAACCCCTTCTAGTTCTGTGAGAATACCTCAATGGTTCATGCAGACATTGAGGAATGTTAGCGAGCATGTTGAAACTCCTATGAGTACATTCAGGGAGAGTAGGCCTCCAGAAAAGTTTCTAAACTATATGGCACTATTGAGTTGCATCATTGATTCTAAGGTTTCCAGTTTTGAGGAAGCAATAGACCAGTGGTTTTGGAGGAATGCCATGGTGAAGGATGATGTGTGGGACATAGTACCAAGACCAAAGGGAAATCCAAGTTCAAGTGGCTCTTCAATAATTTCCTTCCTCGCTAAGAGGGAGTGTTGATGATTGTAGCTTGGACAGGAACTTCTACACAGGTTTTGTGTCAAATGTGTGTGAAGTCGTCTGAAGTCCTTTTTATTTTGTAATTCGCTTTAACTAAAGATAATTATTAAAGTGAAAATATTTTTATATTGAGTTGATTAATGTCTAATAAAATGTAAAGTATTTACATTAGTGAATTAGATGAATCTCTACCATTGATTTGGACTTAATCTCAACCGTCAATATCATTGAGATATTAGGGTTATGGAGACTTAGTCATCAATGGTTATTTTATATTCGGTCAAAACTCAATGTTATAAAATGAAGGAAAAGTGAAAGGAGAAGACACAGAGAGAAAAGAAGGAATTTTTCTTTGACACGGAGTGACTCACAATGTGTTGAGACACATATAGAGCAAAAAAGGAATTTTACTCAGTCTGAAGGAGGAGAGAACAAGTAGTAGCAATAAGTGGAAGAACAACCTAGCAGTGAGATATTCATGAAGGTCATATTATCCAGCAGGGAGGTAGAGGTCGTACAATTTATGGGGCCGTATAGCCACAAGCAGGTTGTACAGCAACAAATTTGATTTAGGGTAGCTAAGACAAACCGCAGGTAGTTTATCTAGACAAATCGGGTAGCAAAGGAAGCAGATTAGGCATCCATATAGAGGGTTTCTTCAACCGAGTTTCTAGTAGGGCCAAAATAGCTAAGTTTCTAGTAGGAGTTCCATTATATTCATCACTAGTAAAAAATATCTTCATACCAATCATTTAAACTATCATCGAAATCATCACTTGGATGTAGATTATAAATATGACCCACATTATTGATGTTATTAGTAAACCATTTATAAGAATAAAGAGCATTGTCATATTCTTTCCCTTCATTAGCAATGCCTTGAAAGTCCTTTAAATTGTGAAGTTATTCATCAATATTCTCAATCTCATTGCTTGAACTACGATCAAACCAATACCCACTAGATGAAAAATAAGTATCTTCATTATCATTGGAATTATTTTCATAATATTTGCTAGTGTAAAGAAAAGATATATGTGAACAAAATGTTGATGCTTCAGAAATGGAACTTCTTTATGAAATTTTTACAACTAAAAATATAGAATGGTATGACTATCCACCCTCCCATAAATAATTGTATCACTTGGATAGTAAAATTTCACCTCCACATTTCCCCTCCAAAACATTCCTTCCAATATTAATTATATATTATATTTATAATTTTATATTATTTTATAATCTTTCTATTTAATATTTTATGATGTTTCTAACAAATAAAGATTTTACATTTTTTATTTCTCATGGATGGGGTAATCTACTCATTTATTATGTTATTACTTTTTTATCTAACCAACATTGGCGAAAAGTAGCAATGCTAACCATATTTTTTCTTATATAATCACACTATTATTTATTATTCTTCACTTATTCAATCTTGGGGTCATTTATTAAAAACTTGGAGCAATTCATAAGATAGTGTCAACTTCACTAAGCAAACATTTAAGAGGAAGCTTCTAGTAATCAAAATATCGACGATTTTTTAATCTTCATAATTTACAATGGTTACACCTTTTAATTGAATGTGAAGCAATTTTACAAACCCAGAGAAGGCCAAAATAAATATCAAGTTAGAAAGACACAACAATTGCATATTCACAACTTGAACACACTGAGGAAGTAATTCTATATACATATCACTAGCTACTTGAATATTGTTGAATTAATGGAGATTCTTAATAAGAATGTATTTGATTTATCAAAACATTTTGAATATCATTATTATGTGATTTGGAAAAATCATTTTGTAGAAGTTAGAAGATAATTGATGCAAGAGTATTCCAATAACTCTCTTTTTCAAAGAATGAAATGGATCATTTATGTTGATTTAACAAATACATAAACAAATTTATTGGCATGGGATCATATCAGAGATAGTAAATATAGGATGTCTATGACATTCATTCATAAAGTGAGATTTATCCATAATGAATTTAAAGAAATATGTAATGGGGACATAATAAATGTTGATGCAAATTTTTTGGAAGCAAAATTGTATGGAAATAGGCTTCCCAATAAATGAGAAAATTGTAAAACCAAAAAATCGAAAAAGAAGTGATGCATTCAAAAGCATGGATTCTTATTTTCAATTGGGATTTAAAACTAAACAAACGTGGTATTTTATTTATGAGATATTTAGTTTATGGGAGAATAATAGTATTAAAAAAAAAAATTAAAAGGCATAAGACCTTTGTACTAAGCAATGGTAAGATAAACCTTAAATTCAAGAATCTGCCACAAGACATGGGTATAACACTTTGAAAATCGATGCAAGTAAATGACGAAATACTTGTCATAGCCACATTATCAAGGGTAAGGTCAAACAAAATATCAATGGAAGACATGGCTAATGAATTTGATAAGTTTATTATTAAATTTTTATGAATATTAAGTTTATAAAATTTATCGTTTCAATTTAACGTATTATCTATTTTGCAATAGATATCATTATAATATTATTTAATGTATTTTTCTTGTTATGCGGTGTATATGAAAATATAAGAACAAATGGTTAAATTGATGAATAAAAAGAGTTGGATGATATTAGATGCAACCATCAAGACTCAAGTTCTACAATAGCCCTCGAACAATTTTTTTAGTTACATTCAAAAAGATATGTTGATTTATTATATTTATTTATTCATTTGTAAGTTAATTTATTTTTCTTTTATTATTTATAGATGTACATTATGTATTTTTCATAAAAAGATATCAACCACAAAAATATACGGAGTATCAAAAACCTTTAAAAAGTCATATTCAAAAAGCTAAGTTGCAACATCCTGAAAATGTTGAACTTGATGATATAATAGATCACTACATTTGGAATCGAATCTATGTTGTGCAATATCAAGTAATATTAGATTGTGAAAACATTCCTAAAAGGTAGTGCTCCCTAGTTATTGCAGATATCTCATGGTTACAATTATCGAAAACATTAGTTATACTAATGAGACTTATACTTATCAAGTATTCAATAAAGTGATTACAAAATTTCTTGATGACACAACATCACCACTTTGGAGATTTGTGGCTTTTCATTCAGAGCCATCATTAGGATTAATGCTATCAACCTTCAAAGGTAAAGTGAATTCAAGGAAGCAATGTTATTGGTAAGATGTATAAATTCTATTATTTTAGTGTTTAAAATTAAAAATCAACTTTAATTGTTTACAAGTTGAATTATTATTTATTTATGTTACATGCACAAACCTAATAGGTGTATCTATAATAGTGACCCATTTATGAGTGATATTGAAAACATACATCTTACATGTTGGGCAAAAAAAATTTCTTATGATCCTATGTTTATCAATGAAAAAGATGGAGCCAAACACAATGGATAATTGACTTATAATGTTGTGGTTAGAAAGGTAACACATCATAAAAAGAATTCTAGAGTGTCAACATTTATCAAAAACCACAATAATAATTAACTATTTTATAGATGCATTTCAAGTCAAGAAGATTGGGTTTTGGATTTGTTCTCAAGTTTAGGTGAGATTGATGATATAATAAATACGAAAGTACACTTAATGTTTTATCATAATGAATGTATGTTCTCAAGTTTAGGTGAGATTGATGATATAATAAATACGAAAGCACACTTAATGTTTTATCATAATGAATTTATGTTTCTTTATGTTATTTTATTTATTTATTTATTTTTCTCTATTTGGTTATTAGATACAACATTAGCATGTTTATGATGTTTTCCCATATTTAGAAGTTTTTGTATGATGATCCATATGTCGCAAAGCTATTTCCTCAAGGACAATGGCAACAAAACATTTCCCAATCCCCACCTTTGAATGAAGGATGCCCTATTTGTGGAGATGCACACTTTAACAATGATTGCTCAAAAAGACAACATCCACCTCATTAAGAGGCATACTTGTTGAGACTCAAAGCAACTTGTGATAATGTTACTAGTTTCCCAAAAAATGATAAGCATTTCCTATTTTAGCCGAGCACTTTTAATAATAACAAATAAAGCTTGTTGAAACTCTCTAGCAATTACGTCCCCGAGGTGTAGGATAGTCGGTGACAGAGTGTGTTGTTAAGTCACACCGTGATGTTAAAGTCACCGATTCGAAACCTGCGGGGACAAAAAATCCGGCCATGTTAAGGGTTGGTGTGGCTCAGGCCGAGTGCGATCCTCGGGTGATTTTGATGGCTTAGATGCCCCAGAGTCATGATTTCTTAACCACATGTTAGTCCCACATGTCACGGACAAACTAACAAACAAAAAAAAAGAAACTCTCTAACAATTACTAGCTATGCACAAGATAAGTTTCAAATGTAAGTACATTAAACCTATCCTAAATGAACATTATA
>ML796180.1:72775-105506 GCA_009831015.1 Picea engelmannii
TTCTTTCCTTTTTCCCAGATAAAGGTTCAACCTCCATAATTGCTTTGGTCTAAGTGCTCTGGGAAATCATTAATGACCTACTACCACTTGGGGGGGCGTACCTTTTAGAAGATCCAAGAACTGTAAGAGGGTGGCTTTGTCAATCCACCTATAGGCCTAAACCCAAATAATATATCCTTAGGTATAAATGGATATAGTTTCTTAGTATGAATAATGGTAAAAAAATATAATCTCTTTTAGAATATATTGAACTGTGTATTGGCATGTTTTGATCCCCAACAAAGGGGAGGCTTGTTAAGTTAGTGATGCTACTCCTATGGAGGAATACATCTACAAGGTAGAAAAGATCATTATTTGTCATTTCATAAAAATATGTACCATAAGACATGCACAAATGCACATGCACACCACACACCCACTTAAATGCATTCCTTGCTTACTTGGAGAAGTGCTAGAAATAGTATAAATTTCCCTTATGGACAATGTAATATGTCATGACATCATTTGTTGATTTTGTTGATGTTTAAAAATTGGCAAAATGATTTAGGTAAATGTTGTTGATTACTCAAAAGCATGAACTAAAATGCATGTGTCCATTTCACATATGGTGTAAATGGTTATGTTCTTGTTGATGTGTTTATAGGGAGTAAACAATAGTTTGTAAGGAGGAAACGATTAAATTGTTTACTAGGTCATGTTTTAAATCTACATGATTTATGATGCATTGTTTTGCCATCTCGGAGTTTTCAAAAGTTTTAGTTGGATTCGTATTTCTCCATTGAATGGATTTTATATGTGATTCAAGCAATCCAATAAAAGATTTTCTGACGAAATAAAATATTAGATGTTAAAGCCCCAATGTTAAAATTGCATAAATTTCTTGATTTGGAAGGTTATGGGGAAGAAGGTGGATGTGGGGAAGGGCCAGTGAATTCTCACTAGTAAGCATATATTCGACAAGCGTTAGGAAACTAAATTTTCTAAGAGGGAAGGTCTTGTTGCAACCATCACTGACAAGGTAAGATGTAGGGCCTAGCTTGGCTAGAGTGACATGGCTTTGTTGAAATTGATGAAAGCAAAGTTGTGATTTTTTTCATTGTCTACCCCCTATAAAGTTGGAGAAAGTAAAGTCGATACCCTATTTTCCTCATTACAATAATGGTTCTCTCTAGTGCTAACCCATTGAGAAGAATATTTCTTTGCATTGGGTGGTCAATCAAGATAATGGAAATTTTCTTCTCCTTTCCTTGGGGTCACAAATGAAGGAAATGGTAATTCACAAATCAAGGAAATGGTCTTTTTTCTTTTTCACTTTCGACTTAGGATTGTTAGCATTGAGATTGACCTATTGTTTTCTTATGACTTGAGGTCACCAACCATAGAATATGGACTATCGTTTCACTTTGACATGGGTTCTTTAGTCAAGGGATTGGTCCACTTTGTGTTTTAACACTCTCGATGTAATGAGAAGATATTTTGTGCTAAGTCATTGTTATCCATTTTTTTCTCTAAATGATTTTAGAATATGACAAGTGTCATTATGAACAAAAATTTTAAATTCTAATTATAAAAATTGTACTATTAACGAAATCAATGAATTAACTCTTAAGTTTCCTTGGCCAAAATGTCAAATGTTCTTGATAAGGAACCAGATTTTCATTGGATGGTTAGATAAGCCATGAAACAGTAGCAACCATAACTCACCATATGAATATGAAGAGAGAACAAAATATATACCAACATGTGTGATCCATAAAATTATTGCAATTTGATATTTCACAAAAATGTTATTTAGTGTATGTTGCACTCAAATGAAGTAATACATAAATTGAACATCATGGGGCAATTTGTGAAACCCAATGTTGCCTACAGAATCTATCACTCTCGCCAAATGCATATTTATAAATTTTAGTGAATGCAAAATTTATTTTTAAAAGTCAAGGGGGTGCACCCCACGGAATTTCTAATAAACTGCTAGTCTGCTAACATGTTTCTGATAAATACTAAATACTAATTTCTAACAGGTTTTAATGTTGGTTATCATATTTGGTGTTCTTTTGTATAATTGGTCAAATGACATTGTTACAAGCCCCAGTGCCAAAGGTTTACATTAGCAGAAACTCGAAATATATGATTCTGGTGCCTGTAGTCATGCATTTGAATTATGACTATACATGTGATCTCGTTAACTATAGCAAAGCTACGAAAACATTCTGACATATGAAAAGGAAAATGAAGTTGCATACGATTTATTTATTAACTCTTTGATGGTTATTAACCAGGTGCTCATAAGTTTTTGTTGGCTAAAAAGACTTGGAAGCAAACACTACTAATATTGATGTGTTGTCAAGATTTAGATAATACCTACAATTTTCTTTAGTAAAACTTCGTCACGAAGTTCCAATGGAGGAAGTATGTAGTGCCCTGCCATTTTGGGGCTTAATCTTGGTTAGTTAATTAGTAACTTAATCATTTATGGACTTACTTAATTAACATACGTCATTTTGGATTCTAGGCATATTAGACCGAGGGGTGGATTTTGTGAGCCATGTTCATATATGAAAAAAATTATAAAAATTAAGGAATACAAACTATTATTATAGTCCAAGGGGTTAGCTCAATCAATGATTGTCAATGTTGTAGGGAATTTGGCTAGTTTTGTGCCAACAAGGGCCTAGTTCAAACCCTGGGGGAGGTACACTATTTTACACCAACAGTTTTATTAAGGATGTAATTCATGGAGAACCATCCCTTAAGTTTCCCCACAAAGTTTATTACGGGAACTGAAAAAACCTTGGGTAGGGTTACGATACTGAAAACATGATCTCCATAAAAATTGAACGATATTATTATTGATAGAATGGAGGATTGATCAACCTCAATATACACTAGCTCTCTTGCACCACTTCAGGATGGAGGATTGCAAGTCAGGTCATACCCCTCTTTCTTTTGGGATGAAATTTCAAGCCAAGTCCCCATCACCCTTATTTGATGCTACAATCTATCAATCTTTGGTAGGAAATTTAATCTATCTTACTCGAACTTGATAGACATTTCCCTTGTCGTCAACATGTGTTCTCAATATATGCAGGGGCCTCATGAGAGTCATTGGCAGGAGGGGCGTTACCACCCAAAAAAAAAAACAATTTGCATTCTTTTAGCCCCATTGCATAGGTCATATGTATGCTAGCATCTTGGATTTGTCTTCTCTTTCACATGATTAGGAGATACATGTTAATTTCTTGAAACCCAGCAATCATAAATTGTATGCCAATAATTTAACAACTCAGAATTTAATCTGCTGCTAATATAAATTCTATAAACTATGCAGAAAATTTATGGTTGAGTTTTAACCATTAAAAGTGCACCGCGGAATCATAAACAACACACATTTGAACACGGATATTTATGGGCAATTCCCTTGGAAAAACCCCAAAGGGAAAACCAATAAATGAGATAATTTTATTGGCTTCAAAGGAAGAAAATAATTGTAGCAGCTAATTCAAAAATTTTGTATAGCCCAGCAAACTCGGCATGTACGGCTTTGTTTTTTCAATCCTTCTTTTTTTGGCCAAAAAAATTGTCTTTCCTCCAGCTGCAATCACCCTCTTCCTCAGCCAAATCGCCCTTTTTATCTCTCAGCTCAATGTGTTCCTCTCACTCACCTTAGATCTATTTTTATAATCTCTTAATGACCAAATCTGTAACCCTAAGATCTCAACGATCAAGATTAGATCTTGCCTTCCCAAGATCGACGGTTGTGACTTAATCTCTCATTGAGATGACTTAAATCACTAAAGTTACTCAACTTTATAAAAAATTCACTTTAGTCATTAAATAAAATGCATATTAACTTTAAAACTGCAAGTATAAACGTAAAGATTTGGAGAGCGTCGCTCGGACACCTTCGCATGCTATGTACTGCCAATGCAGAAGTACCTGTCTGAGCTACCCCAAAAACTAACAATACACACATCTTTTGAGGCATGTTTGAGTGTTGAGATCACACATTTGGGTTAATAAAGGCCAATTTAGTAATCTCATCTAGGGAAACCACCGTTGTGCCAGAGGAGAGCCGGCCTAAAGTGAAGGGAGGTTGTACTGAGGTGACAGTGGGTAGAACTTCTAACAGTTCCCCAAGGGTTTGTACTTTGGATGATTGGACGTATCTTCTATGCAGATCTAGGAGGGTAACAAATCAGCACCATTGTTGAGGATAAAGTCCCTTTCCCGGATTCAATAGACATGGCTACAATGATGTAATGAGATGGACTTGATTGAAGATCTAGTTTTCTCATCTAGTAACTCTATTCATATGAAAAGGTATGGATCTCATACATTTTTCATATTTCATATCAGCGTTTTGTTTTGAAGATTTGGAAGGAAAATAGTATGGCATCATTCCGAGAGAGGTGGTATGCCGAAGTGTATGCCCCTTTAAATTTCTCGGGTATTCTTGAATACCTAAATAAGAACCCTCCAGGATGGGCTGAGCATATTCCAAGGTTTTGTAAGGACATTTATCTAGCAGCGCATCATATTGCATCTTTTATGGATTATATTTCAAATCTTAAAGTAGAACATGAAGATGTTATGATGAGAATGTTTTCACATGGCTTGGTGGGAATTGCAAAGGATTGGTTTCATGGTTTGGAAAAGGGGAAATAAATTCATTTGCAAGGTTCATAGAAGAATTCCACAAGTATTGGGATAGTACCTATAAAGAAGAAGAACTAGAGGCACCTAATATCGTTGATCAAACTGATGAAGAACTGCGAGAAGACCTTATTGCAGTCCTTTCTGAATAAGATCTTGGTGATGAGATGGATGGTAAAGACTCTTATGAAGAGGATCAATCATGTATTTCTGCTTCTCATGAAGAGAAGGGTTAGGTAAGCCACATTAGCCTTCAATTTTCTGAATTTAATGATTAGTGTTTTGATGATTTAAAGAGGGAAAATTTTGTATACAAATGCTTGGAGAGTGAGTAATCTTCAAGTGCCCCCAATCCCTCATGTGAAGAAGAACATGGCAGCCAAGAGGATGATCATGTGGACACCTTTTTTGTGATTGGAAGACATAGATGGGATGTAGATCAATGGTTCATTCATGGAGATCCTATCTATGACACAGACAGTGAGAAATTGATGGAAAAATATCTAAATGGGCATTTTCCACTTTCAATCATCATTGGGAGCAATTCCATGGTGCATGAAGAAGATATTGCAGATCCTATTTCCTTGTGCCTTGAACAGCCAAAAAATGATGAGATATGTAAAATGCACTTGCTATCATTTATCAACATCATTGTATCATCAATGGGGCAGATTCCTTGCAGCACAAGGAGCTTTTTCATAAACTTACATTTGCAGAAATTTTCTAGCCATTGATGTTTTTGGTCGGTACCCATGCATTTATGAAAAATCAGTGAGGAGATGTGTTTTGGGGTCTGCAGTATGTTAGGGACAAAAGCCTGATTAATTTTTGGTGTATTGCATAATTTTTCAACCTCCTAAAGGAAGGTGTCAAGCCCTAGATCATGAAATGATTTATTTTTTTCAGATCATGTTTGATATAGGGAAGCGAAGAAGGGTAGAAAATTTTATGCAGGTTGATATTGGAGCCACCTTGGAAACCCTTGTTGTTGGAGGGTATGATAATTGATTTTCATGGCAAGGAAGGAGGATGCATGTTGGAGCATGTACATTAACTTTTGGAGAGACATATTGTGGTCTGTGGAGATGATTCATAGCTTGACGATGGGCTGCCATATTCACATGCTAGAGGTTATATCAGCCCTATCCAATATTGGATGGATCAAGCATGTAGCAACACATGCTTATCTTTGGATGATTGTGATGTTTACTTCCATCTTCAAGAGCTCACTTTAGTTGAAAACCATGTAATGATCGAGATTCCAACATATGTTACCAAGATGCTTGACATAGCCTTGTTTTGGTTCATAACCAAACACAAGGGGAGATCTTGTGTTAGTGAAAGTATGCTACAATGGTTACATTGGCTCTTTGACTATCCTTAGCATTTTATCTTTTTTTTTGTAGAGTAGGGTAGGAAGAATAATCTCGATATTGTGAGCATTGGGATTTTTTATGCTACGTTTCCCTCTGGCATATTATCTCATGCCTTATTTGTAGAGCATGTTATCCACCAATTTGCACAAGATGGATTTTCTGAAGAGCCACTAGAGAATGAGCAATAAGTGCTCATATTTGTAGAGTTCAGAGTTCAATCGGTCTTGTAAAAGACCTCCTTTTTTCTACATTTCCACCATTGTAATAAATGTCCTAAGTATGACATATTGTAAAAGGCTATTGGCCACCTAAGACCGGAAGTGAGCACATACTTTGGAGTGTTTTTTTTTCTACTTGTTAATTATTTTTTCTGCTTGCCTTAGTGAGCGATTAAATAATTTCTAAATTTTTTCACTCAGAAGACTAGCTCCAGAGCTGGAGTATGTGTTGGTGAGCAAGTCTTGGCATGGAAAATCCAATGTCTAGTGTCTAAATCTATATAAGCTCATACTATTACATATTGTTTAAGTCATTTGGAAATTGTGACTAGGTCTACTAGGTTTTTTTTAAGTTTTCAGTGAATTAATTAAATTCCCGCAAAAATGGAATTTATTAATTCTAAGTCAATAAATTGTAAAAATATGGAATTAAACATTGTCAGATGCCATATTTACAGTCGTTTTCCAATCTAGAGTATCATTTAAACCCCTATTTCCCATCTTTCGAGGTAAAAAAGTGATTATTATCACTAAAAAAACAAAATTACTCGAAAAAATTGGAAAAGACGTAATTAAATTAGTCTCCTAGATTTTAGGAGAATTGGAGAACATGTTTGGAACATGTTTTTCTCATGTCCCCAGTTGACTGGAAGCATGGGCGAGTTCATATAAGGTAGGTTCGACTTGATTAGAGATGACATGGAGTTAGGGGGAGATCCCAATGTGGGAACTCGACCCCACATCCTAGGTGGTGCATTCCTAAAGCATGGCACATTTCCCAAGGGCCCACGCATTCCCTAACTACCCCTTCACTCCCCTTCACTCCCACTCTCACCTCACATCACTCCCCTTTCACTCCACATCACTCCCCTTTACCTAACACCACTCCACATCCACTCCCCTCATCTATTGCACATCTACTCTTTGACTATTGCGCAACTCCCTCATCTCCACGCATATCCTAAACCCTAAACCTAACCCTAGCGCATTTCCTACCTAGGAATTGTCACCCTATATCCTATATAAGAAAGGTGACCCCTCCTTACTCACTAGTTAGAATTAGTGAGAAGAAGATTGTATTGTATCACATGTTATTTGATTAAAGGAATAAAAGACTTTGGAGCTTCAATGTGTTGTCTTGTGCAAATGTGTGGAGGATCTTCTCCCTTCATGCTGCTTTGAGTATGGTAAACGACTCTTGCTTGCAATTCTTATTAGTCCATTTAATAAGGTATTAGTAAACTATATTGTCTTGTTAATTCTTGTTTTATCACATTTCAATCTATGAATCCATGTTGTTATTGATTTAATTTCATGCTTTCAAGGTTTATGTGTAGGATATTTTGACGGTTTGCTTGCAAGGGTATTTTAAGTTTATAGGTCTCTACTTTGGAGGAGTTGAAGGTTCTTGCTTGAACCTCCAGCATCTTCAATTGCATTCAGTGGAAGGATTCCCCTCTTCAACACATCATTTTGACTCCATCGCCCAAGTTCCTGGTTTCAAATTATCTCTTTCCCCTTCTCTCTCAAAATTTCATAAGAAAATCCATCTTGCTCTTTGGTTTTCTATTGCATGGAAGGATTTAGATAATTTTAAAAAGTATAAATCTGTTCTATATCAGTTGCATGCAGCCTCTAAAATCTATATCTGAATTTTATAAAGAATTTCATCTCTTTGCCAAGTTCTAGCTTAAATTTGTCTCTAGGTAGCCTTCAAATTCCTAGCATTTTTAGGCTTGTGGTAGGCAAAAGTTTACACAATTTTAAAAGTATAAATCTGCAAGTTTAGTTTATTTTCTTTGCTGATTTTATATCATCCAGTAAGATCCTAAGGAGGTTAGCTATCTAGCTATCACTCCTTAGTTAATTTTATGTTTTAGCGTATTTTAACTTAGAATTTTTTCACAATTTTTTGGGGGGGTTGATCAAAGACAGTTTTAAAGTGTTTTTGGTCATCTTTTGCATTTGATCATTTGTTGTTTTATCGTATATCTAACAGGTACAAGAGGAAATGTTGCTGAATTTTTTAAGTTTAGCCCATTCCAGGACCCTCCCAGTGCTCCCGGGAGCTTTGTATTTGATTTTTCTTTCTTAAAAAGCTTTGTAAAACACTTGATCTCCCAATATAAAGATCAAGTGTATCAAAAAGAAAGTAGTTTAAATTTTGTAATAAAGTTAGCAAGCCACAAAGGTCGTCTTTAGTTGTTTCCCCTGCCCCTGGGGGGAAACTGGTGTATTTTCCCTTTTTCTTCTTTTCGGGGTTGTTTCCCGTTTCTTTGGTTTCATTTAGTGTTTCATGCATAAACAAGCTAAAATTAACTCACATCATTTAAATCAAAGTTTTAAAATCCACTACAAGTTCTAGGTTTTCTTATTACTAGTTTCCCTTTTGCAAAGTTATTGGACTAAGCCCCAATTGTTCAAATCTGAGTATGCAAGCCCATTGTCACGCTCAAGTGCTTCAGTGACCCAAAAACGATTTGAACAGTGCATGCTAGTATAACTAGGACAATCTCTAAGTGGCATTATTCATCTAAGACCTCTACCCTAGGTGGAGTGTGTCAAGTCAAGGGGTAACTCACCTCGTTGGACCTGTGGCACACCCAGTTGGTAAGTCTATAAGTTTGGTGAATAACGCACAAAGAGGCCACATTCACTTTGCACACAAAGAGTGGGGACCCCGACTTTAATCCCCACTTCATGGTCTCAAAACTTTTCTAATAACACCAAATCCCTTAAATAAAACACTCAAGATAAAATTAACGTGGCACTTTCATCATATCACACTTTATTGCTTTATCTGGCACTGGTCTTTCAAGTTTATCTATTTTATCTATGGATGCAATGCTTATCTTTATTTTATGTGATGATTGATAAATTCTCATGGTTGGTTTCAGAGGCGGTATCCTTTTGACCAAGCTTATGTTGTGTTGATATTATCTTGTGTTTCAAAAAGTACAAACTCCTAGATTAAGTGTTTTTCTTTCTTAGTTTAGAAAATACTTGATTTATTTTCATAGGGACTACCCCCCTTGGCTTCACTAGGAGTTGGCCTAGATGGAGGAGTTGAGGATCAGGTGACAGCACCTTGACTCGAAACTTGCCCCCAAGGACACACCAAGTGGATTGAAGGTTTCTTCCACGTTAGCCCAGGTGTGCATTAGGATAGAAACATTTTTGGCATCATTTTCAGGGATAAAACTTTCTATTCCCGGGTCACGACTTGTTTTTTCTTTTTGTTTACTTAGTTTTCTTTTGATGCTTGTAGTTTATCATAAATAGACTCAACCATCTGGTGACTCCACTTACTTCCAATTTAACTAAATATTCTACTAGGAGGAACTCAGAAGGCCTACTTAACTTCATTCCTAAACCTGAGAAGGTTTATCGAAGGAGGTTAGCCAAAGCCTATTATCATAGAGTACTTAGTCATTTAGGAACAAAGTCCATTTCTAATATTCACTTGTGCTTTATTAATAAAAGATTTACTTCATAAATGTCTATCTATAATAAATGTGACTTTACTGCAATTAATAATTATCCGCATGTTCTCCCTGAAAAATCCATAGAAAAGATTCCTAGTTTCCAGGGTAATAATGTTATATCAACCAAAATGCATATCAAAAAATTCATGAGATGTACTAACAAATGGTGTGCAGCTCATGATTATGAAGATGTCAAAATGAAATTATGTTTCTTATCCTTAAAAGATATTGCCTTAGATTGGTATGAAGATATGCCTGACAACAAATTCAAAACACTCAAAGAACTTACAGATGCCTTCATAGAAAAGTGGGGGGAAAACAAAGATCGTCGTCAGTTGTTAGTAGCCCTTAATTCAATCAAGAAAAATGAGAATGAAACAATGGACGATTTCAATCAGAAATTTAATGAACTTGTCTCTAGTATGCACACCGACATCAAGCCTCCTTATGACGCTATCCTAATCTATTATGTCGAGGCCTTTGGAGAGGAAATGAGATACCAACTTAGATATAAGGAACTCCTCAACCTCAAGTCAACTCAAGAGATAGCATTCAAAATAGATAAGAACATGCAAGCTTCAGGCAAGTCCAACATTCTTGGTTTCAGTAGAGGCAGTACTTCTAGGCAAACAGAGGCTAAGGACAAGGATGTGGCTGCAGCTCCCAAAAATAAAGACTCGAATTTTGACCCCCTAAAGGTCGTTACTGAGATGGTCAAACGAATGGAAGCTACCCATGCTACTCAACTTAGTGCCATGCAAAATAGGTTGATAGCAATGGAAAGTTCACAAAATAATAGGTTTCAACCTAGGCCAAATAATGATAGGTGGCAGAGAAAAGGTCTCCCTCAAGACCAAAGGTCACCCAATCAATTAGAGTCCAATAATATGGTTCATTAAGAAGCTCCACCTTTCTACAAAACATGTGAATACTTTCATGATGAGTCTTCTTATCCAATATTTTGTTAGATTAATGAACAAGGTCTTCCTCAAACAAGCAACTATGTAGATCAGCGCAGAAATACCAACCACATCAATACTTTTGGTGAATCTCATCCTCTATCTATGGATTATTGGCTTCAAATAAAAGAGAGGAGTGAGCAAGCAAACAAAGTGGTTGAGGAATAATGTGACTAAGTTATATGGTCACAAACCTACAAATGAGCAGATCCTAGAAATGGCAAGGCACAAAGGAATTGTCTACCAGAGGAAAGGAAAAGAAGGAACTAGCAACTCTCAAACAAACTTTCCAAAGGTAAATACTCCTACACAAACTCCAATTACAAATCATAATGTTGATCTAGGTAGTTGGATAGCAAATGCAAAGGTATTGGTTTCAGTGTCAAATCTCCTCAAAATTCCTTCACAGAAAGAAAAGCTTCTGCAAGCTATAGATCCTCCAAGAAATAAAGTTATTTCAAGTAATAAAGTTGTTACAAGCAATAAAGTTTCTCCAAAGGAACAACATGAACATCCTCCAGTGGTCTTAACTAGTAGGGATAGAACTAAGGAATAAAATCCTCCTTTCTTTGTCTCACTTGAAATAAATGATCACTGGCTACACAATTGCATGTATGATTCAGGTGTTGCATCAAACATTATTACAAAAAAGATTATGCAAAGGTTCGGTACAAAAATCACAAGGCCTTATTAGAATGTGTGTGCCATGAACTCAAGAGAAATAGAAACACACGGAATAATTATAGATCTCCCAGTTAAGCTAGCCTTCCATCCTAGTGTTACTTTCAAAATGGACGTCCTTGTTATAGATGTGCCAGATGCATGGGGAATGCTCTTATCTAGGAAATGTGGAGCTCATATGGGTGGTTGTTTGAATATGGATTTGGAATTTGCTACTATTCCATACCCTCCTCCTTCAACTAAAAATTCCATACTCTTTAGGGAAACTGAAAGGAAATATCACATAGAAGACCCTAAAGAGCAGTTTAAAGAGTTTCTTTGCCAAGCGTCTAACATGGGGGAATTCTCCATTTTTTCTAACTTCTTATCTCTAGTTCAAGATAAGTTTAAAGATGAAAAAGTTAGCAATAAAGCATGGAAAATGCATTTTGACGGAGCCCACTCTAGATTAGGCAAAGGGTCAGGCATTGTGTTAAAATCTCCAACAAAAAAAACTTACAATTTTGCATTCGGACTTAATTTTGATGCAACCAATAATGTGGCAGAGTATGAGGCACTTTTTCTAGGCATAGAAATCGCTAAGGACATGGGTATCAAAATTCTCAACATAAAAGGTGACTCAGACTTAGTGATTCTCCAAGTTAAGAACAATTATGCATGCAAAAGTGAGAGGCTTAGAAGATACAAAAATGCTATATGGGATACCATGGAATTCTCTTATTCCATATACCTTATTGCTATCCCAAGAGATCAAAACAACTTGGCTAATAGTCTAGCTGTAGCAGCTTCTACCCTCCAACCCTCAGAATATTTAATGAAAGGTGAAGGCAAGTTGGAGATAATGTTTAGGCCATTTGTCCCAGATAATGTTGACCATTGGTAGGTTTTCAAAGATGATGAACAAATTCTAAGGTTCATCCATAACATAGAATAATTCTCATATTTTAATGTTAGCTATAACGAGGAAGGCAAGGAATATGTTGAAGAGGAAAATCCCATCAAAAATCTAGCCCCCAGAGGCATATTTTCCCTAGAAGAAATTTTTGACAGGTATGACATGTAAAAAAAAAAAAGGAAACAATAAAGCCTGAAAAATATATTGAAATAAACATTGGGACAGAAGAAGCCCCAAGAATGATAAAAATTGGAAAAGGAACCACAGAAAAAGAAAGAAAGGAATTGATCAGTTTAGTCCGAGAGTATAGGGATGTGTTTTCTTTCACCTATGATGAACTTAAAGAATACCTAAGAAGATGTGTTTCAACACAATATTCCTCTCAAAGATGACACGAGACCTTTCAAACAAAAACTTAGGCGAATAAATCCTAAGTTGGCACCTCTAGTTCAAGTCGAGTTAAAAAAGATGTTGGGTGTTGGAATCATTGCTCCAACCAGACATTCATCTTGGTGCTCCAATTTAGTTGTTGTCAAAAAAAAGAATGGGGGGATAAGATTATGTATTGACTTTAGAAACTTGAATATTGCTTGTATTAAAGACAACTATCCCCTACCCAACATGGAAACCCTACTTCAAAGGGTAACTGGCTCTAAGATTATGTCCATGTTGTATGGATTCTCAAGCTATAACCATTTTTTGGTGAGGAAGGAAGATCAGAACAAGACTACCTTCACCACTCCTTGGGGCACTTTTGAGTATCTAAGGATGCCTTTTGGCTTACTTAACGTAGGTGCCACTTTTCAAAGAGCCATGAATTTTTCCTTTCATGAACTAATGGGAAAAATCATAGAAATCTACCAAGATGGCCTAACAGTATTTTCCAAGAAAAGATCAGAGCACATAAGTCATCTCAGGCAGGTTTTTGAAAGATGCTGAAAATATGGTATCTCCTTGAACCCAGCTAAGTCCATCTTGGGTGTTGATGAAGGTAAGTTGCTAGGTCACATCATAGCAGAAGACGAGGTAAAAATGGATCTCGCAAGGGTCGAAGCCATACAAAGGGTCCCTTTACCCCCAACCAATAAAGCCCTTCAATCCTTTCTTGGAAAAATAAACTTCGTCAGACAGTTTATTCCTAACTTAGTTGAGTTAATGAAACCACTAATTGAACTGCTAAAGAAAGATGCTAAGTATGAATGGTCAAAAGAAGGAAATATTTCTTTTAAAACTATTAAGGACGCAATTGGCAAATCACCAATGTTAATTAGTCATGACTATTCAAAATAATTTCAAATCTTTTCCTTTGCTTATGAGGATACTATTGCAGGGGTTTTGCTCCAAAAGAATAATGAGGGTCAGGAGCAACCCATTGCGTTTATGAGTAAGGCATTGCAGAATTCAAAACTTAAATATACGAGCATGGAAAAGAAATCATATGCCTTAGTCAAATCTCTCAAACATTTCTAAGTCTACATTGGCTATTCAAAGATTGCGAGGTATGTCCCTCACGCAGCAGTAAAGGACATCCTTGGACAACAGGATTGTTTGGGAGATAGAGGAAAGTGGGTTTCTAAAATTCAAGAGTATGACTTAGAAATTAAACCCACTAAGTTAATCAAAGGTCAGGGTTTAGCTCAAATGCTCACCAAAGGAAATGAACAAGTGTTGGACTTAGTATGCCAAAATCAAACTAGGACAACCTTGTCATCAAAGCTTCAAAAGTTAGAACAACACCAGTGGTATGCAGATATCATATACTTTCTCTCAAACCTTACTTGCCCAAGTCATTTGATTGGTCACAAGAGGAGGGATTTAAGGTTGAAAGAAACAAAGTATTGTATCATTCAAGACAACTTGGGGTGGAAGAACCCCGATGGAGTGATACTGAGGTGTGTTGATGAGATAGAGTCTAAGAAACTCTTGATCGACTTCCATTCAGGATTTTGTGGTGGACACTATGTGGATAAAAATACCGCCCACAAAATCCTAAGAGCATGTTATTATTGGCCGATCATTTTCTCAGATGTACACAAAATTGTCAGGGGTTGTCAGCAATGTCAACTATTTTCATGGAAGCAAAAGCTAGCAGCCTTGCCTCTTTAGCCTGTGGTTGTCGAAGCTCCTTTTCGGCAGTGGGGGCTTGATTTTATAGGTCAGTTCAAAGACAATTCAAGTAATGTTTTTACTTGGATAATTAAAGCCACTGACTATTTCACTAAGTGGGTAGAAGCAATACCCACTAAGCATTCAACTGACAAAGTGGTCATGGATTTCCTTGAAGATAGGGTAATCACTCGGTTCGGTGTGCCCGCCAAAATTACCACTGATAATGCCAAGTTCTTCAGTTCTACATATTTATCTGCTTTATGTTTTAAGTATGGCATTGTGTTGTCCCACTCTTCAAACTATTATCCCCAAGGTAATGGTCTTGTTGAATCCAACTATAAAAACTTGATGAATATTCTCAAGAAAACGGTAGGGGATAATAAGAGGTCATGGGACAACAAAATAAAGTTTGCATTATGGGCGGACAGAATAGCTAAAAAGAGTTCCATCAATAAAATCCCCTTCGAGCTTGTCTACGGTCTTGATTTAAAATTCCAATGTATCAGTTTTCTCAAAAGTATGGTCTAGATGAGTATTTAATCAGTTGATAGAGTTAGATGAAAACAGACGGAAAGCATTGGATCAAAGCATAAAGAGCCAGAGCAAGATAAAGAAGACTTTTGATAAGTCTTCACTGCATAGAATCTTTCAGGAAGGGGACACGGTCCTTCTTTGGGACAAAATAAGGGAAAATCCAAGGAACCATGGGAAGTTTGACAGCGTATGGACAGGTCCATATATTATACAGAGTCCAACTAGTAGGAATTCGTTTTACTTAAACAGGTTGGATGGTGATAATTTGTCCCTTCCAGACAATGGCCAACTTCTCAAGTTGTTCTTCATAGAGGTCATCTGATGCCCATGGGGGCATCTACTATATCATACTCTCTAAACCTTATCTTTGTACATTATTCTTTGTATTTTATCTACATCATTTATTTTCTATATTATATGCACATGTATACTAACACTTTTGTTGTAATTTATGCACATGTATATATGTTTTGTTGTATTATATGTATTTGTACTTTATCATTTTCAAATTGTGTATAATGTTGGTTTTATATGGATATGATTGTTGACATGCGTCCATAATGCAGGAAGCATAGGTATGGATTCTCGCATGGTCTCCTACATATTTCTAGATAAACCACACGTCCCCGCATGGAGCCAATGTTATCCACCAGTTTGCACAAGCTGGATTTTCTGAAGAGCAGTCAAAGAATGAGCAATCAGTGCTCATATTTGCAGAGTTCAAAGTTCAACCAATCTTCTAAAAGACCCCCTTTTTTCTGCATTTCCACCATTGTAATAAATTTCCTAAGTATGAGATATTGTAAAAGGATATTGGCCACCTAAGACCAGGAGTGAGCACATAATTTGGAGTGTTTTGTTTCTACTTGTTAACTATTTTTTATGCTTGCCTTAGTGAGCGATTAAATAATTTCTAAATTTTTTCAGACAAAAGACTAGCTCCAGAGCCGTCATGTGCTGGAGAGCAGGTCTTTGCATGGGAATTCCAATGTCTAGTGTATAAATGTATATAAGCTCATACTAGGACATATTGTTTGATTCATTTGGAAATTGTGGCTAGATCTGCTAGTTTTTTTTTAAGTTTTCAGTGAATTAATTAAATTCTCGCAAAAATGGAATTTATTAATTCTAAGTCAATAAATTGTAAAAATATGGCATCAAACATTGTCATATGTCGTATTTACAGTCATTTTCCAATCCACAGTATCATGTAAACCCCTATTTCCCATCTTTCGAGGTAAAAAAATGATTATTATCACTAAAAAAGAAATATTACTCGAAAAATTTGGAAAAGCAGTAATTAAATTAGTCTCCTAGATTTTAGGAGAACTTGGGAACATGTTTGGAACATGTTTTTCTCATGTCCCCATTTGACTGGAAGCATGGGTGATTTCATCTGAGGTAGGGTCGACTTGATTAGAGATGACATGGAATTAGGGGGAGATCCCAATGTGGGAACTCGACCCCACATCCTAGGTGGCGCATTCCTAAAGCATGGTGCATTTCCCAAGGGCCCACGCATTCCCTAACTACCCCTTCACTCCCCCTCACTCCCACTCTCACCTCACATCACTCCCCTTTCACTCCACATCACTCCCCTCTACCTAACACCACTCCACATCCACTCCCCTCATCTATTGTGCATCTACCATTTGACTAGTGCGCAACTCCCTCATCTTCACGCATATCCTAAACCCTAAACCTAACCCTAGCGCATTGTCTACCTAGGAATTGTCACCCTATATCCTATATAAGAAAGGAAACCCCTCCTTCCTCACTAGTTAGAATTCATTGGAAGAAGATTGCATTGTATCACCTGCTATTTGATTAAAGGAATAAAAGACTTTGGAGCTTCATTGTGTTGTCTTGTGCAAATGTGTGGAGGATCTTCTCCCTTCATGGTGCTTTGAGTATGGTAAACGTATCTCGCTTGCAATTATTATTTGTCCATTTAATAAGGTATTAATAAACTAGATTGTCTTGTTAATTATTGTTTTATCACATTTCAATCTATGAATCCATGTTGTTATTGATTTAATTGCATGCTTTCAAGGTTTATGTGTAGGATATTTTGACAGTTTCCTTGAAAGGGTATTTTAAGTTTACAGGTATCTAATTTGTAGGAGTGGAAGGTTCTTAATTGAACCTCCAACATCTTCTATTGCATTCAGTGGAAGGATTCCCCTCTTCAACACATCATTTTGACTCCATCGCCCAAGTTCCTGGTTTCAAATTATCTCTTTCCCCTTCTCTCTCAAAATTTCATAAGAAAAGTCATCTTGCTCTTTGGTTTTATGTTGCATGGAAGGATTTGGATAATTTTAAAAGTATAAATATGTTTTATATCAGTTGCATGCAGCCTCTAAAAGCTAGATCTGAATTTTATAAAAGAATTTTATCTCTTTGCCAAGTTCTAGCTTAAATTTGTCTCTAACTAGCTTTCAAATTCCTAGCATTTTTAGGCTTGTGGTAGGAAAAATTTTACACGGTTTTAAAAGTATAAATATGCAAGTTTAGTTACTTTTCTTTGCTGATTTTATATCAGCCAGTAATATCCTAAGGAGGTTAGCTATCTAGCTATCACTGCTTAGTTAATTTTTTGTTTTAGCACATTTTAACTTAGAATTTTTTCACAATTTTTTTGGGGTTGATCAAAGACAGTTTTAAAGTGTTTTTGGTCATATTTTTCATTTGATCACTTGTTGTTTTATCATAGATATAACAGGTACAAGAGGAAATGTTTCTGAATTTTTTAAGTTTAGCCCCTTCCAAGACCCTCTCGGTGCTCCCAAGAGCTTTGTATTTGATTTTTCTTTCTCAAAAAGTTTTGTAAACACTTGATCTCCCAATATAAAGATCAAGTGTATCAAAAATAAAGTAGTTTAAATTTTGTAATAAAGTTAGCGAGCCACAAATCTCGTCTTTAGTTGTTTCCCCTGCCCCTAGGGGGAAACTGGTGTATTTTCCCTCTTTCTGCTTTTCGGGGTTGTTTCCCGTTTCTTTGGTTTTATTTAGTGTTTCATGCACAAACAAACTAAAATTAACTCACATCATTTAAATCAAAGTTTTAAAATCCACTGCAAGTTCTAGGTTTGCTTATTACTAGTTTCTCTTTTGCAAAATTATTGGAGTAAACCCCAATTGTTCAAATCTGAGTATGCAAGACCGTTGTCATGCTCAAGTTCTTCAGTGACCCAGAAATGATTTGAACAGTGCATGCTAGTATAACTAAGACAATCTCTAAGTGGAATTATTCATCTAAGACCTCTACCCTAGGTGGAGTGTGTCAAATCAAGGGGTAACTCACCTTGTTGGCCCTGCGGCACACCTAGTCGGTAAGTCTATAATATTGTTGAATAACGCACAAAGAGGCCACATTCACTTTGCACACAAAGAGTGGGGACCCCGACTTTAATCCCCACTTCATGGTCTCAAAATTTTTCTAATAACCCCAAATCCCTTAATTAAAACACTCAAGATAAAATTAACGCGACACTTTCATCACATCACACTTTATTTCTTTATTTGGCACTAGTCTTTCAAGTTTATCTATTTTATCTATGGATGCAATGCTTATCTTTATTTTATGTAATGATTGATAAATTCCCATGGTTGGTTTCATAGGCAATATCGTTTTGATCAAGCTTATGTTGTGTTGATATTATCTTGTGTTTCAAAAAGTACAAACTCCTAAATTAAGTGTTTTTCTTTCTTAGTTTAGAAAAGCCTTAGATTTGTTTCCATAGGGACTACTCCCCTTGGCTTCGCTAGGAGTTGGCCTAGACGGAGGAGTTGAGGATCAGGTGACAGCACCTTGACTCAAAACTTGCCCCCAAGGACACACCAAGTGGATTGAAGGTTTCTTCCACGTTAGCCCAGGTGTGCATTAGGACAAAAACAGAGCCTCTTGAGAGTGATTAGTTGAATAGGAACACTCTCAAGTTTTCTTGTAATAAATTAAGTGGACAAGAACATTTTGGATTGTATGCCAGGGGTGATGGAGGTTTTATCCATCACATCATCTATTTCCATCCTTACTTTATATTCTTAGTAGGTACATCATGCGTAGCAATAGCCCACAAAGATCCTAGAGCTCTCTCGCACCCTGCAAGAGTGTGCAATCCCCAAATGGAGCCAACTATTACCACTAGAAAATGCAAAATCCAATTTGCATTCTTTCAACACCATTGCACAAGCCATGTGTATGTTTGCAGCATGGATTTGTCTTTTCTTTAGTATGATTAGGAAAAACTCACATCTTTTGAGGCATGTTTGAGTGTTAAGGTCACACATTTGGACGCAACTTTGCAAATGTGGTAGTGATTCACCTCTAGGGGGATCTTCTACATATTTTTATGCATAATTTTGCATTAAGAATACTTTTGAGGCATTTTGACACTCGTCGAGGCAAGAGTTGCATATTTGTAGGCATGAAAAGAACATCCTAGCACATGAGCACATGGTTCAAGTCAAAGATCCCATTTTATGAGGAGCACTCACATGGAGGTGTCTAGAAGAGACTAGTACCTTTCAGATTTCTATTATTATTTTGAAAAGTCGCTAAAAGATCTCTCATGAAGAGCGCCTTACCTTGAAGATAATTCTAGAACTTATTTCAAGATGGATCCATAACCTTCTAGAGTGTTCTCTATGATATTGTATTTGAAGGTTGATCAAAGAATCTTCTAGATGAAGTACCTCTTAATAGATGTCTCCAGAACATACTTTTCTTCACATAAAGGGAGGGCATCCCACATATAAGTATCTAGAAGCTCTTCTAAAACTATCCCTACTTATAAATCTCTAGAAGAGGGTGCCCTAGGAGTTTATAGAGAATTCTATGGGTTGTAAATGGAACTATAAAAGGAAATCAGATCCTCATTTGCAAGGTGTGTTTTCATTGTGGTGAAATAACTACAAAAATATGGATATAAGCGAAGATATATTGTTCAGGTTTGGAGCATCATTAAGGAAATATTCAGGGCTGCAAATATCTCTTGTAAGGTCACTGTCATAACTTGTCTTCCACTCTTCTTGGCTGGAAATGTTGCTGCTATTTTAAGGTTATTTTCCAGCGTAAACAGGTCTGAACAGTGACATTGTTGTCCTCCGTAAGACCCATAATTTCATCTCTGTTTTATGTTATGTACAAAACTGTTTTTTCTTAGTAGAAGGTTTTTTTTACTTCATATCTTAGATTCTGAATTATGTGATGAAGAAAGAATATAACAAGGGTTTTATTGTATCTTTATGAGCATAGTATCGTGGTTGGAAATTGAATTTGCAGTACTGTCATAACTAATAAGAATAATTGTTCATGCATCTTCATTGGTTGAATATTGTCTATTACTGTGCTCTCCAAACCCTAAGAGTGTTGTGACTCCATTGCCCAAGGATAAAGCATTGATCTACTTGAATCCACCATCTAACATCTACTGCATATCATAAATCTTTGATTGCTAAATTTGATTTTATATAAAAGGTTAATAAAGGCCAATTTGGCAATCCCATCTAGGGAAAACCCCTCTTGTGTCAGAGGAGAGTCAGCGGAAAGTGAAGGGAGGTTCTAGTGAGGTGACAATGGGTAGAATTTATAAGAGTTCCCATAGGGTTTGTACTCAGGACAATTGGACTTATCTTGTGTGCAGATCTAGGGGATAACAGGGCCAATGAATTGTCTATTATCTCAAAGGCACCATAGACATGGCCATCCACTACTCAGTTGGTGCTTGTATTTGTCTTGAGGTATTTTTTTATGTTGATGGACAGGCGATCTCGGTGAATGAAAATCTACTTCCAAGTATTTGTTTATTCTCAGTTCCTGACCATTTTGTTGGTGTTGCAAAGAAACAATGGTCGTAGGCTTCTCCTCCACTGAGACAAAATATGCTAGTGATGTTCATGCGAGGAAGCACCTTGTCTGCACCTCCAAAACTTTATTTGTAACAATCAGAGTACCATTCATCTTGTTTGCAACCTTGTCGACCATAAAATTACTAAGAACCTTGAAATTTGAATGTACTACAATAGAAAACAACATGCTCAAGAGCTACTTGTATTAATCTTTGTTCCTTCAGTAGGTCAACTTGCTAATATTTTCACCAAATCTCTATCAGAGTCTGCGTTCTCCAGCCTACAAAAGCATATTGGTGTGGGAGATTCTCCATTAAAGGGGGATATGTGATGCAATGTCTCCTCTCTATGGCCACCTATTTAGATTAAGGGGAGATGTTAAACTTATGGGTTTAATCTTTACATATGCCACGAGCCGACCTTGTTGGAATATAAGTACTTTGTTGTAACATTAATCACTTTAGCTATTTTAGGCTAGGGCTGACCTATTCAAGGCTTCTTGGAGATAGCTCCCTACCTCTTGGATGGTATATAAATACTCCAACCCTCATTTGTATTACTCACTCAAGTGGATCACTTTTCATAAAATCATTTTCCTAAGGGCACCTTCTCCCTTGTGCTCTCTTTTGCAAGTTATTGTGTTATGATTACTTATCCCTTATGCATTCGTATGGTTATCGCTATGGACCAATCTCTCTCTCTCTCTCTCTCTCTCTCTCTCTCTCTCTCTCTCTCTCTCTCTAGCACACTAGTGTTGACTTGTTGTCGTGGATTTATCTTTTGTTAAATTAGGGTTTTCTTGGTTGGTTCCACTCGATCTCTCTTGTGAATCTCAACAATAAGAGATGTGATAAGCCGAGGGAAAACATCTTGGGGAGGATTTTTTATTTCCTCTAATTCAAAACATGAAGTTATTGCCCATAATTTACTTTAACACAGGAATTATACTTGTTGATATAAATCTGAAAATTATGCAAAATAACCAGCTGAGTTATTCAACCAAAATACACGGCACAAGCTAATAGTAAACCAAGCATAAAAATGGACAAAACCTAGATATACCCTGGAAACCTGTGTGGGGAAAACCAACAAAGAGGGGCTTCTATTGAGCTTCAAAGGAATGAGTTACAACATAAATAAACCAGAAAAATCTTACAACAGTTTTGTACAGTGTTTCTGATCCGAAATCGGATTCAGAAGGCTGTCAGGGCATGAAAAATGCTCAAAAATGAAAGTGCTCGGAATCCGACGAAACCAACACCATTGCATCCGGCTCATCTTCCTGATTCCGGTGGTATAATTTTTATCACAAACGGAGTCCTATGAAGAAGATATCGCGTTATGTCCGAAAAGTCAAATAGGCAAAAAAAGATGTTGATTGGGCAGTCCGTACAGTGACACGTGTCATGTCTGTACATTGACGTGGCACATCCGTACGATGGAACGTGGCGAGGCCATACAGGTGACATGTGGCAGCACCAGAGCGTGACACGTGTCAGGCAGATTTGGTGTTTTGAACGTACGGTTGGACCAATCCCGATGTGACACGTGTCACCACTGGAAGGGTGACACGTGGCATGGGATGATGTCAGCAGCGTACGTGGTGGATGATGTCAGCATCGTACAGCAAGTGACGTGGCAGTGATGTGGGAGAATCAGCGATGGACACGTGGCATCTTCTGGTTGGATGGAGTGAATGAATCAAATGCCGACACGTGGCACTGTTCAGGCGAATGGTAAGGTGCCACGTGGCCCAATCACGGGCTGCCACGTGGCACCCCGGGTTTAGCCAATGACGGCTATGTCAAAATAAAATTGGGCCCGGGGGATCGAACCCGCGACCTCTTTCTACACTAATGCCTTCGTATGGAGTCCCCGACCAACGTGCCACCGGATGATTCTTGTTAATGATACGGCGAGTATTGTATTTGAATTGTGCTTAAGGTATGGTCGGCAGGAAAAGGGCCGGGGCCTAAGCCCCAGCCCTCGGCTTATTATATATCCGTTGTGATGTGACCATGGGCGCGGGGTTATTACCGGGACCGTTACATGTAGTGATGCGCGGGGTTACAACCAAACGCCACTGTTTCATTTATATAGACCACGGTCCAACGGTGCCATATGACCATAATGCAGTGGAGTGTGCGGGCTAGGGGCCAGCACTTAGCCCTTTGGGCTAGCGCTTGGCCCTATTAAGCCAGGTGACCTTATAAAAAGGGGCACGCGTGCCAGCAAAGGGGGCTAAGCCCGTTATACAACTATATTATAGTTTGAAAGTGGGTTTTAACCACTTTTTGGTTAATTAAAGCCTTTTTAAATGTAATTAACTCATAATTGGGAGTTATTGGGCTTTTTAAGAGCCTAATTCTTGGGAGGAAGTTGGAGATTGACAACCAACTTTCCCACTATTTAACCAAGGCCATGTTGAGGCCATTTGGTCGGCTTTTGGAGCTTTTAGAGAGCTTTTTGACGGTTTTGGAGAGAAGAGATGCTGAGGCAAAGCCAGGTCTAAGCCAGTTTGAGGCAGAGGAGATGTTGAGGTAGAGATGATGTCGGACGATTTCTGAGAGTTCGGTATATCCGTTTCAGGTGACGTAAGTTGTGCAAGATTCTAGAGATCATGGCGAACAAGACCGGATCAGTCTAGGAGCCAATCGGCAATTGTAAAGATGTACTAATAAGCTTTCAAAAAGAAATCAAGAAGCCTCCCTCACAAAGAAAAGGCCCGGAGACGTAGGCAAAGTTGCCGAACTCCGTTATCAAACTTGTGCATTATGGTTTGCTATTTTCATTGTTTTTCAGATCTGAAATTATGTTAATGGCTGTATAATTCATCTCTTTTCTCGCTCTTTCGTTAAGTTTCCCAATGCTCATTTAATGCATGCAAATAATAACTCAACCATAGTCATTTCGAAAAATCCTGACGGATCAGTTTCAAATGTAGGGCCCAACCCAAATTGTGTTGTACGCCCAGCAAAAATTCTTTTCAGAATGCCCAAAAATTGGCCTAGAAAGTTTGGCCTCTCTTGCTTTAGTAAGAACCAGAAATTTTGGCCTCTTTGGTAGTTGTACGGCCTGGTTATTTGGCCCTATTCTTGTTGATGTATGGCCTTCTCTCAACTACAATTACAACTTGTACGAACCTCTTCTTTATATTGTACGTCCTACTCAAAACTAGGCCTTTCCCTTTGCTGCTAGACCAACCAACTCGCCCTCTTGCTCCTCTGACCCAGTCGACCTCTTCCTCAACTCAATGCACCCTCTTCTTCATCTCTCTTACTCACCAAAAGAGAATGTGTTGCCTTTCACCCTTATCCCCTCACTTTATCTTCCTAGAAGCCACCTTTCATCCTTGAGATGTGTGCCAATTTCATCCTACAAGGCTCCAAGGAGGTGCACCCCCCTTGGTTGGACCCCACACAGCACTAAGTTGGTGCGCCCCACTAGCTTGGGCCCCACAATCCACTCAAACAAAAATTGTGTTGCATGCCTAAGTTAGACTTAAGCTGAGACAAATAGGTTGATTTGGGTATGCTAATGTGTCCATCAGCATCCCTAGGACACTTAAGCCCATGCTAAGACACCTACCGAGCTACAAAACTAGCACTTCCACTTAGCAATGGAGGTGTCTCCACCTAGATCAATCTCTGACCCCATCAAATTTATTGTTGTTGCTCCCTCTGAACTGGAAGACCCTAATGCTACTTCTGTCGCACTCTGATCTGATGTACTATTCTGCTCATCCATCAGTGTCATGTCATACCAACTAACAATCTTGGATGAAGCCACTCATCCACTAGACTCAGCCACTGGCATTGATATCTTATCCAAGATCCCCTTGGACCCAACTTCAGGCTATCCCAACACCTTATACATCATACCCTCCCTGATGCCAAGCCTCATTGTTGCATCCAAGGTCGCTCCCTCTGAACGTATGAGTACCTATCCATCCTCGAACATCACTGCATACCCCATATCCTCCAGAGCTGATAATGAGAGTGTTTTCGTCCTTATACACACTTGCAAACGTGAGCTAATTCTGGCTCACTTAGTGTGTCCTTGGAGGCACAATGCCTAGGTTCACAGCCCATGTTGTCACATTGACCGAAACCTATTCCGTCTAGGATTACTCCTAGGGAAGCCAAAGAAGGTAGACCTTAGTTACTAGATGTGTTAGAGTTAGGTTCTAGGAGTTAATTTTATTTTGTTAAGGTTAGAGGGGATTCTAATCCTAAGATGCTAAGGCAACCATGCAACATGCAAGGGTTAGCATGAAAAGAAATCCTTTTCCCTAGGTCAACTAAGACTAGTGCCTTGAAATTGGGCAAGGGGTCAACTATGTTCAAGGGTTGTTCGTTACAAAACATTACAAGTTACTTACAATTTTACAAAAGAATAATTCAATGAAAGAATACCATATACAATTACTTACAATAAAGAATGTGAAGATACAATTTATACAAAGCAAACTAACCACGTTTATATTTCATGTGTGAAGGGTACAAAAGACTAAAGCATCAAACATATCACCACATATACGAGATCATCATCAACACATTACTTCAATAACAAAAATCCAAAGATTCAAAAGAGTTAAGCACAACTGTTATGAAGATTATTGAAGAAGACATACACTCTTGATTATTAAACCCCCCAAGTATTCTATTAGGTTTGGTCTAGGGTTTAATAGTTAGGCTTTTCTTAAGATTTATAAGTTTTAATTAGCTTTCACCAAAGCCTCCTCCTCCTATTGTCAAATAACTGCTTGATGCTCAAGATAGTATGGAAACGAGGCCAACCCTAGCAAAATCAGTCAGCCCAGAACAAGAGTACTTCTCGGAGAGGACACACACCTGGTGCACCACATGACAGTCCCCTGCCACTACCCTTTGTTGTTTTCCTCAAGCCTCGTTTTAGATGGTGAAGATGGTGGTCTAAGGTACCCTAAAGTAGTCTATTAAGTATATATAATGATTAGGTAGACTTTTAGGTGATTTTTAGAGTGTTTAAAAGGTTTTAAAACACTTTTTAGGTGCAATTTAGTGATATGGCCGAAACTGTTATTAGCTTTCTTAGTGTGTTGCTTAATCTTAAACCATTGAGTAATGTCAACACATGTAAAGAAAAATAAGAGATAGATGAAGAAGTAAAGATGCTATCACATGCACAAAAGTAGTTTGGTAAGAAACAAGAGATCTATGGCAAGAACAACTTGCCTTAAAGAGATGATAGAAAATTTAAGTGTGTTTGCCTAGTTAACCATTCAACACATTCCAAGCCCAAGTAAGTGGCTTCCAATAGATATAAGAAATAAACCAATGAACCAATTACTTGTTAAGCACTTAATATATATGAAGCATTAAGAATTGAACCATGTGCATAAGTAAGAAATAACAAGCTTGAAAGGAAACTAAGCAATATCTAATTAAAGTATTTTAAGTGTGTTGCCCAAATAGGCTTAATATAATGAGATAGATCTAGAACATAAGCATTAAGAACATATTAAACATTAGATCACATCACATCACATCAAAAGTAAATCATTAACACTTAGTCTTACCTCTTTGGGGTATTCCTCTCCCAACTAGATAGGTTATTAAGTTATATTTGCTTAGTTAAGTTAAGTTTCTTTGAGATTTTAGTTATTAGGACAACCCATGAAAGGGGGAGCAAGAAAGTAAGCTAAGCTACAATCTAATCTACCAACAAGCAAGAAAACCCCATGGCCTAGGTTGAGAAGGTGCCCACACCTTCTAAACCTCACGGCCAAGCTAGAAAGAAACTCAAAAAAATGGAAAAAATATTAAATCTAGCCTACGTCCGACCTACCCCAAGGCTCATAGAAGAGGGGAGGTCGTACCACTTCCCCTCTTACACTATTAGCTCAAACAATCAAGCAAAAAGAGAAGAAGTAGTGCACTACTAAGCTAGAAAATGANGGGGGTGTAGAAATAGCTACCAAATCCCCCAAAGGGGTCTTGAAGTGTTGTGTGTGTCTCTTTGGGGCAGCCAAGAGCCTCCAATCAGATCTGATATACCTGCAAAAACAACAAGATTTTCTTGCTAGGATGGCTACACACAACCAAAAGATGTTAAGGAAACCCTTGCCCTTTTGGGGCAAGAAACTTCCACAAGTAAAATATATATTTGATATAATTTTTGACCTACTTAAACAATTATATGCTAGCTGAAAATGACATGAATGAACAGCAATATTAGGAGAGGAGCAATAGATCTAGAGAGTTGGAGTATCTGAGAGTTTCAAGTGACCCTTCTCCTAGAAGGAGTTCCCAATGAAACCCTAGAGATGAACCTGCAAGATCTCTTCAAACAACATGCATACAATAGATAATATGTTGATGTATTGCAATTAAACGACACTTCTATTTAACCAAACACATCAATATATATAAACCAATAGGCATACGCTCTATTAGATCTAGTTAGATAACACTTTACCTAAGATCTAGTGTTGCAAGTACTTAAAAATATCAATACAAAGTTACCTCCCATGCATAAGAACAATAATCATATGATTTAATCTTCTTGTTGTCTTCCAAAGCTTCTCAAAAATTATATTACTCAAGAAAAATGGTCTTGGAGAGAAATACTCCAAAACCCTAGAGCATAGAATGAAAATGAAATGGAATGAGTGACTAGAGAGAGAGAGAGAAAAAAATCAAGTAGCATAACAATAGCTCAAGATATGGTGAGTTGGGGAGGAGAAAAGAGATCCATTTATACTTGGAGAGGCAAACCTACCTCTCTTGGATCTAAGCCAAGTTTCCACCACCAAGCAAAGGAGTAGATCTCTAGGCTAGGGCGCACTTCCTAGGGTTTGCACAATGGATCTAGGGTGTATAAAAATAGAAAAATCAATTGGATAGATCCAAGGGCATGTAGGAAGCATGGGATTCGTGTCAAGGTAAGTGAAGAGACTCAAATAAGTTTTTAAAAAATATTTGTGGAATTTCTAGAAGAGGGAGGGTGCACTTCTCTTGGAGGGCGCACCATTTGGGATGAGGGAAAGGTAAGGAGGGGTGAGAGATGAGTGAGGGGTGTTGGGAGCACACAAAACTCCATAGGAGAAGTGTGGGATCTTTTCTAGGGTGAGAGGAAGAGTCTCAATCAATAAAAAACGATTTTTTTATTGGAGAGACAAAAAGGAGGGCATAACTCTCTTGGAGAGCGCTCCCCAAGGTCAAAAATCAACCCAAATGCAAGGATGGGTGATGTGGATTAAGTGGGGTCACCACTAGGGGTGAAAACAAGGCTAATTGGAGTGAAATATCAAGAGAGGGGGGCACACTCAAGTCACAAATTAATTTAAAAGGGAAAAACGTCAATCCCCCTAGGGGGGCGCAACTTTTGAGTGTGGAGGTGGAAAAAGGGGTTAAACAAGGTTGAAAAAGGTTGGGAGGCTAAGTTTATGCTTAGGGGGTCTCTCTATAACCATCATTTCAACATTTCACATCATCTAACTTATTATTACAATTTTTACATCTTGTCATGTTTGGACATTAGCAATTAAAATTGTTGTTTTAGACTGACTGACACTCCGGGTGGACTAACCCATGGCTAAAGTTGTCCGACTGAGATGAAACTTGGTCCATGGATGTAGGGGGTGCTATTCCATTTCTTTTGAGCACAAATACCCCTATCAAAAGTCCAAGGATCCAGTTTTTACAATTATAGCTCAAAAACAATTAATTAATTAAATAATTAAACCTCCAAACTTAGGGAAATTTAATTAAAAATTAATTAATTAAAAAAAACTAATCTAGACTCGACGAAATTTCGTGAAACTTACTAAGATGTATTGCATGGTCATTTACAATTAATTCCCTATATAGTTACCAAAACATGAGCCCACTAGAATGTCATTCACCACTTTGGAGGACATGCAAAGTGTGAGGGAAAAACTCAAGGAAAATCAGTAAGGCTGAAAAGCCCAACTGATAACCTAAGGATAAAAAAACCTCAGTGAAAGGAACTCTCCCAGTGAACCGATCCCAAGGTAACTGACCTAGACATGACTCATGCAGACCTATTACATTATTAACCCACGCAGGGGTGCGGAAATTCCAAGTACAAAAATAAGTGTTGGGCCAAACATTGCCCTGTAGGACCAAAAGTCTTCGACAACATGGCATATGATGATGCATCTCTTCATGGCACATGAGTTGACCACCGATGCTAAATGGGCGGTCAACATATGGCTCCACATGGGGACGTGTGTTCGATCTTCTCACTTTGAGATGGAGAGCATACGAGAATCCAACACCTACAAAACAGAGTGCTCACCGTAGTGCACACCGAAAACCAACATTAGAATACATTTATACATGATTAAATCAATGAGTTCTGTACAACATTTACATAATGAAATAACTAAAGTAAAACATAATAATTTACAACAAATGAATCTATAGTACATTAAAATTTCTAAGTACATATTTACATAATGAATGAAACAATACAAAATTGAAATACAAGGAGAAAGGTTAGAGATACGTTACAGAGGGTGTCCATTCAAATACCACGTTGCCCCATCATCTGTAAAAGAGTTTGTTTTGTTGCCCATTCCTCGGAATGCTGATGGGCTCACCATCCAAATGGCTGAGATGAAAAGAATTTGGCCCTGCTATTTCTTTGATCAAGTATGGCCCTAGCCATAAGCTGTCAAATTTGTCATGCTTTCTCGATTTCTCTCTACCTTTATCCCATAGTAAAATTGTATCACCCACAATGAAGTCCCTGTATCGGGCTGACCTGTCGAAAGCTTTCTTAACCTTAACCTGATTTCTGCAATTCTTATCATAAGCCCCTCGTCTGATTTCATCTAACTCAATGATCTAATTGACCCTGTTTTGAACTGCATCCTTCTCTATAGAAGTGTCCTCAACTGACCCATAAGTAGGAAGTCTAAGATGCACTAGCAACCTATCCTCCAATCCATATACTAGCTCAAACAGACTCTTTCCAGTAGTTTTTTTATTTGCTATTCTGTCGGCCCATAATGCATGTTTAATTTTACTATCCCAAGACTTCTTGTTTTCGCCGACTATTTTCTTTACAATGGTCATTAAGTTTTTATTACTTGATTATGCCTGACCATTGCCCTAGGGATAATAATCTGATGCATGTGATAAGATAATACCATACTTGAAACAAAATGCTGACATTTCGGTTGAAAAAAAGGCCTTGGCATTATCTGTCACGATTTTTTATTGGACCCCAAATCTAGTTATAATTTTGTCTTCAAGGAAATCCATCACCACCTTCTCAGTTGCATTCTTCGTAGGGATGGATTCAACCCATTTTGTAAAGAAATATGTGGTTGTAAGAACCCAAGAGAACCCATTACTCTAATTATTTTTAAACTTCCCGATGAAGTCTAAACCCCACTGTTGAAAAGGTGCTTCAACCACCACTGGTTGCAAAGGGAGTGCTTCTAACTTATGCTTTCCTGTGAAAATTTGACATGGCTCACATTTCCGAAAAAGCTGATGTACATCTGAAAATATAGTGGGCTAGTAATATCCTACTCTAAGGATTTTGTGGGTAGTAGTTTTAGCAGCAAAGTTTCCTCCACAAAACTCTCCATGGAATTCATCCATTAGTTCCTTTGACTCAACGTCATCCACACATCTAAGGATAAATCCATCAAGATTTTTCCATCCTAATCCATCTCTAGTAAGGACATACTTGGAAGATTTTAACCTCAAATCCCCTTTCTTGTTTCCTACTAGATGCCTTGGACAAGTTAGATTCCTAAGATAGCAAATGATGTATGCATACCAATCTACTTGTTCAAGTTTTAGTAAGTTAGGATGCCATTCTTCATCATTGATTTGGTTAACCATATCCAAGGCTTGCTCATTACTCTCTGTCAACATTTTTGTCAAGCCTTGACCCTTGATCAATTTAGTTGGTTTAATCTCCAAATCATATTCTTGGATTTTAGCTATCCACCTAACCCTTAAGCCCAATCCTTCCACCTGAGATAACACATCTTTAACCGCGGAATTAGGAACATAACCAATCACCTTGGAATATCTGATGAAGACTCTGAAATGTTTGAGTGATTTGACTAAGGCATATTCTTGTTTCTCAAACATGGGATATTTTAATTCTGAATTTTGCAAGGCCCTACTCATATAAAAAATTGGCTAATCATGGCCTTGGTCATTTTTCTGAAGCAACACACCAGCAATTGTGTATTCAGAAGAAAAAAAGAAGATCTGAAATTCCTTCTCATAATCTGGACTGATAAGAATTGGAGCTTCACATATGGCAGTCTTGATCTGTTCAAAAGCTCTTCTGCTTTCGTCATTCCATTCAAATTTTACATCCTTCTTAAGTAGTTTATATATAGGTTTCATAATCTCATCATAGTTAGGAATGAACCTATTGTTGGAAGATTGGTTGTTGTCATTGATGTCAACCCTAGTCATGGGTTTTGGACCGCAAGATTGATGAAAGTATTTGGACATGAAGGAAAATGCACATGTAGATAAAACACCCATGGATGGATAGTATACATCATGTTGTTTTTGGTAGTATGTGGCACGTCATGTGGATCCTCATGGTTGAGGAGAAATGAATTTTTGAAGATGACAAAGTGAATTGAAGAAGGAAGTACATGTAGGCCCTAAAGATAATTAAAGAAAAGAATTACAAAATAAGAAATGGCAGGTCAGCCCTAATGTTAAAAGGAAGTGACATAAATGGTATAAATAAACATCATTATACATTCATTTGATACAAGTCTAATTTCAAAGGAAATAAGAAGAAAAGAAGGCCGGATTTCAAGGGAGGATGAAGTCTTTTGGTGATGTGTTCTAAGGTATGTTATTTTCAGGTCATCTTACCATTTTTGCTATAAATTTGTTTCTAGAATGTTTCATATGGTGAAATCGCTATGGTATTGAGAATACATATCAAGGTACCTCTGGTAAAAATTTCAGCTCTTGATTCTCTATAATTATGGAGATACACTCTGTGGAAGATAGGGTTTGTGACTAGTCTTGAAGCTAGTCAATAAACAGGTGTTCCGGGTAAAACAATCATAACTTATTCATCAAGAATCCAAATGAAGTGGAACAAATTTCATTGGAAAGAGTACGGACTTTAGTTTCTTTTGTGTGAGTTTCAGAATCGGATGTTAATTATTGAGCACGAGGCATTATGTGCAAGTTCACTCTCCTGAATAGACCATAATTGAATAAAGTCTACCATTCTTTCTATAACCTCTTTTTGGGGAGGATTCAAGGAGTGAAAATTGGAGGAGTTTCAGAGAATACATTGAGTAATATTATCTACAGGATCAGAGTACTCCAAGAATTGAAGAATTGTAGAAATTGAAGAAGTCTCAGGAAGCATTATCAGGTTCTGTGTGATGATTGGTTGATGGTGATGATTTAATGTAAAGTTTTTTTATCTCTCATATATTCTTGGGTGGAAGGAAGAGGAAAGGATGGAGAGTTCAACTCTCTCTTGATATTGGATAATTGTATCTTCCTCTTGGAGGTTTATCCCTCCCTTTACATTTGGAAGCTGTAGCTACCTCTGAAAGTCATTACTTCCTTTGAACAATAACTATTGATTATTTCTCATATGTTGTGCATGGTGTATTGTGGTGTATTGGTGTAACTCTTATACTATTGTTCATTGCTCATTGGATATAGTTGAATGGTTTAATTATAAGTTGAAACAGGTTTTAAATTGTACTTGATACTGATTAACCCCCCTCTCAGTATCAACAATTGGAATCAGAGCAAGTTGCCTTCAAAACAGTTTAACCACTGGAAGGAAAATCATGAGCAGAGATGGATGACCATGAGCACATTTCAAATGGGATTCAAAAATTGTATGGAAGAAATTATGCATACTGGAGTGATAGAGTGAAAACTTACCTAACGGCTTTGGGAGTAGACATTTGGTACTCAGTTGTAAATGGCTA